>BQNB010194607.1:0-11438 GCA_026074375.1 Tanacetum coccineum
ATGAACATTATAAAAACATAAAGAGTTCAAGTGGACCTTATGAGGTATGATGATGATGATGTACAAGTACTAAACCCTTCTTTTACTTGAGAAATACTTGGAAATGGTGATTCAATGCTTGCAAATGCCTTAGTATATCTTAGAATAGGTGTATATAGAAGTGAATGGGTTGTATAAAAATTGATATGGATTTGTGTTGTGTCTTGGTTCTTGCCGTGAGCTTATATGAGCCAAAAGAGAGGTTTTGTTTGTTTTTCACTAAGTGTAAATGCATGAATGAGTTACTTGCTAGTCATGCATGTATATAAGATGTAATCTTAGTCAAAGAGACCAAGCATGGTTCAAAGTATGGTCTTGGAGTCAAAGTATGGTGGGCATGGTGTGCCATAATGAGTATGGTGTAGACATGATGAAGTATGGTGCCATTAAAGAAGCATGGTGCTCATAAATGAAGTATGTTGTTGTTTTGACCAAATGGAAGAATTTTGCTATAATACTTGCACAATATGCAAGAATTTCGGCAAAGGTATGATATAGATGATATATTTTGAGTAAATTTTATGTATTGGGTATAAAAGTGGGTATTTGTTGAAGCGTAGAAAAGTTTTTGTGGCTCCGGGAGTGCCTAAACGTAATTTATCGCGAAACGTATACACTTTACGTATCCGATAAAAATAAATGAACAAAGTTAATAATTATCCTCAGAATAATTATATAACCCTTGCTTGATGTACACATTTAATTGTTTGATGCCCGTTTACATTGAACGCTAATTTTTAGCTTACGCGATTTAAACTTAATTCATGAAATTACAAGCAAACGCGTACAACACTAAAAATAAATAGTACATTTATCGACGTCGTCAATGACTTGAAAACACAGGGTGTTATACTAAGTCGATGGGAGCAAGTTAAATAGAAAATTTTAATGTGAATACATTGATAACATAGTCAGAATATGATCTAACTATACCAACACTGAAGACTACGTAATTATCTACCATTTGTAAACACAATCCGAAACTCTCACCATCACAATGTCCATCACAAGTCCAAGCATCAAAGCCACAACACACCAAACCAAAACTACACATCAAACAATATCTGATTTGCAGTCCATTAGTATAAGTAGTAAATATTAATAACAAATCGACCAAAAGATCCATTAACTGATATATCTCTAAGAATTAAATTTCCATTATTCCCAAATGATCATCCGAAAATGTTACACAAGTAAATTAAAAACACACAAGAATCTACTTTCGGCTCAATGTCGTTTGCTCTATTCAACCAGAAAAGAATATGCCCACGCTCCGCAGCGAAGCGCGGGCAAAAACCTTGTTATCTTAAAAAACAACGATTGTAGGTTGATAATCTTTGTGCACCCGGTCCTTTTAAAACCGGGTCTGCCACTCGTTGTAGATAATAAAAGGCAACATAATGTTAAATCTCAATTGCTTAGTGTATATAATTAATGGAATAAATTAAATAAATTTTCTAGTTTTAGTAGGTAGATAAGTTCGTATTGTTCGTAAGCTAAATCTTTTAGCCCAATCACCTTGTCTACCAACAGCGAACGGAAACTTACCTAAATAAAATTCCAATATACTAACACCTAAACTCCAAATATCCCAGCGAAACCGTCATACTGTCAGTGATTCAAATCAGTATTAATCGCTCCGGACTCATTTGACGCTATCTACCTAACAGAGCTATTACCAAGGTATCCATTGTGTTTGGGCCAATATTTACTAACTCAAAAAAAAAATCCGCAATCTCTAACTTGTTTCATTACTCTATTAGTGTATAAGCACACTTCGAAGGCTTAATATCACGATGCACAATTTTACGACGATGCAAATAGAAGATTCCAGATAATACCTGACGCGTTAGATCCGATAAACTAGGCTCATGAGATATGTGTGTACCTTCTAATGAGCCTCCATCCATGTATTCTAACAAAACCTGGATCTCACCAGCGTGATCGTACATATCGTGGACATTTAAACGATATATTTTTGGATTTATCTCCATTCAAGTCACGTAAGATTTCAATTTCTCGGCAGATCAGGACGCCTGTGACGTCATCTTCGTGGTTTCCGTAAGATTACTTTTAATGGCGTAGGTTTTCGGTGGTGTGCGGTGCTATTACTTTGTGTGTGTGCTGTGAGCCGCTGCCTGATCCGATGCGGTTCATGCGGTTTAAGTCGGAGAGGTTTACGCTTTCTTTGCGGTTGTTGACGGCGGTGGATGAGGAAGAGGAGGATGTGGATGAGGGAGGTGGGAGGGGGAGGGGGACGGCGATAGGATGCGGTGGTTCGCGGTGGGGTAAGGGGAGAGTTAGGTCGGGGCGGACGGCTGGGTTACTGTGGTTTGGTGAGGCGGGACGGCGGTGAGTGGGCGGTGGTGGTTGGTGATGATGGTTTCATGATAGATTTATTTAGGGTTTTGAGATGTGATTGAGATTGGGGGGTGTTTGGGAATTAGGATAAGACAAGTGAAGATGGTTTGTTGTTCGTTTGGTACACAGTGGATCGATGGATGGATTCTCTTGTTCGATTCATATGATGTGGTGAGGTGAGGTAATGAAATGAGAGAGAGAGGTATATAAGGGGGTGTTTGGCGTTATTTGTCACAAACCGATTCCTTTTTATGTTTATTCCGTCTACTTCATCACTTGAATAAGTCCATTTTAACTACTGTTAATTAAAAAACATTTTCAGCTTAATTTTAAGAGAAAATATTTTAACTATTGTTGTTACAGCAAGTTATTGTCTTGTGTGAAGGCTAAAAATTAATAAAATCGGTTAAGCAAACCAGAGAAAAATAGATTAAAATGGCGCATAAGCATGAAGGGTTATGGTGGTTACTCGCAGGGCCATGATATGCGCAGCGGAAAAATAAACAATTAAAGTCATGCAGACCAAAAACCTCAATAATCAGAGTTTGTGTGCAGTGATATAAAGGAAGTACTTACTTGTTGATCTTGCTAGTGTAAGCTCTTTTAAACTTCTCTGTTGCACGGAACGCCTTCTTTTTTATGTTGATGCTTCTTTTTAAACTTTAGGGTTTCAGGAATGATCACCACTTCTGGATTGCGTCGGGCATCCACAAGTATTGCACATGTGGGACTAGGGCTACGAACCTATCGCAAGTTAGGCGTGTATGAAATCCAGGTAAAACCCTAATTTGATCTTGGCGATAAAATAGGGTGCGATTAGGGTTTGGGAAAATCCTAATCGATCCTTGTACGTGATCGACCTAGGTTTTGGGAAACCCTAGGGTTTTGGTCGATCCTCGAGGATCGACTAAATCGGCTTCGGGTCGATCTAGGGTTTCGACCAAAGGAATTTGGATCCCTTTGGTGTTCGTCTGATCGCAAGAAAGGGGAGAGAAGAGAAGGATTTGTGATTTTGGGAGAATTTGTGAGATGTGTGTGAAATCCCTTCTCAATTCCTTTGTATATATAGGCATGAATGAGGAGGTGCAATACTTGTAGAACAAGTGTTGGAGTTTGACAAAAATTCAAACTCACCCCCCCATCTTGGGGTTTCGTCCAAACTAAACGAAAACCCCATTGGGGTTGTTTGTTTATGTCTTTTTGTCAAGTGTACACCCTCAAATATTTATCTATGATAAATTTAGACTGATGTAATTACCCTGTTACCCTTTAATGAAAATAATTGTCACACCCGCAAATTTCAGAACTTCAAATTACTATTTTACCCTTTGACTTTTGAGTTTCGATTTGACTTTTTGACTTTTGACCTTTTACGGTCACATAAAAACGGTTACCGCATAGCCAGTAAATTTTTTAAACGTATTGAATAATAATCTTAATTTTATATAATCCATCATTTTACAAAATTATTTTTGAAACTTATTTGATTTGAAAACGAGAAGATAGATGTTACTCCAAAAATTGACTTATTAAAAACGACCCGCTAAATTACGTTTTCACGACTCGGACTCTAAAGCAATTTGATGTAAAACGACATTCCGGAAAACACTTTCAGTTGTACCAGAGGACATGAAACCAACAGAAAATGACTAAAATAGTCTCGCAAAATTTTAGAACACAACGCGTACCGACACAAAAATAATTAAATTTATATTTAATTATCACTTTTTATTAAATAAAAATATTTAATAAATTATTTAATATTTTATTCAAAAACGTTTATTTAAAAACGCGAACAATCGAGTTAAAGTTTTATTTTTACTGACAACGCTTACCCAATGGTACCAAATAAATAATAATGACTTTTAAATAAGTTTTATAAAAACAATTATAAAATAAGTCATGTATTTTACTTATTTTTATGGGAAAAACTATTTGAAAAACAATGATGAAATTTTCGTAATTTAAATCAAATGTTAACTTACCGAAACGTGTCCCGAACCATTACTTTATAAAAAGACACTAAACAGTTACGTTTTAAGCCTTTGTGAGAATATTTACAACTTTTGCCCTAAACTATTTGAGACTTGCTACTTTCTTTAAAAACTTTCTAGTATATATAGATTTCATATTAGGGTTACACTCATTTTCTCATCAAACCCTAGCACCCAAATGCTCTCCTCCCCCACCCATACATTTTCCGGCGCCGCTCCATCGGAATCACTGCCGCCGTCGGCCTCCAACCGACGCCACCACACCACGGTACACCACACCAGCCGCGTACCACCAACACCGACGCCATCATCTCCACCCCACCTTCATATCTCCGTTGTCAGCCACCACCACCACAGCCCCGCCGCTGCAACCACCACATCCACCAACACCCACCCTCCACTGCTTCCTTAACCACAGACGCACGCCACCATCCCCATCTCCGAACCACCATTTCCACGACATCACCCACCCCGTCACAGCCACCCTCGCGCCACCACAAACATCATCACCTCAGCCGCGGCATAATAGCCGCAAACCACCACCACTTCATCTTATAATTTCGAGTTTGGATGGTTCATTTTGTAAAACTTGATGATAAAATTTATGTGGCTGTGTTTGTTTATATTGTTCGTCTTGTTATTATTATTATTATTGTTATTATTTTTGATTGATTTAGTTGGTTTCGTTCTTTTGATTCGATTGATATACAACTCAAATAGGGGCGTTTGTTGGCTGCGTTTTCAGCCATAAGGGGGTGCGTTTGGCTTTTAAACATATAAAGGGTGTTTGGTTTGCTGTATAACAGCCCAAAAGGGGTGTTTGTTTGCTGTGTTTTCGGCCCAACAAGGGCGTTTGGATGGCTGTTTTACAGCCATTTAGGGTGCGTTGGCTTTTAATCATATAAAGGGTGTTTGAGTTGGCTGTTGTAGTCAGCCAAAAGGGAGGGGTTTTGTTTGTTGTGTTTTCGGCCCAACAGGGGCGTTTGGATAGTTGTTTTACAGCCATTTAGGGTGCGTTTGGTTCTGGGCTTAACAGCCATAAGGGTGCGTTTGTTTTGTTGTATAACAGCTAAATGGGGTGTTTGGTTTAGCCGTATGGTGTGTTTGGTTTTTGTAACAGCCCCACAAGGGCGTGTTTGTTTATGTGGTTTGTCACCACAAGGGTGCGTTTTGGTTATGGGTTTAACAGCCCATAAGGGCGTGTTTGGTTTTGCTTATTTTTAGTATCTATTTAGTATTGTTGATGTATATTGAAACACGAGTATTTTGCAACACAAATAGATTGAAAAGTGGAAAAAACGTTGAATTTTGTAAAGATGGGAAACGTTATATAAACGAATAGGTCATGTCGAAATTTATAAAAATTTGTATACTTAGTATTTTTCTTTTAAAACTTTTATTATCTGGGAAAACCCGATAAAAAGGATTAAGTTATATAGTTTTTAAGAGTATTTATTTGTAATGATACAATAAACCGGTAAATAAACGAAAGTTATACTTTTACAAACGAAACAACTCGTTTAGATAAACTGCGTAACGAAATACTAAATTATAAAATAACATTTTATAATTCTCGACTAATAAATAAAATAATAACTTTTGTACCAACTTTAAAAACGTCATTTATTTAATTCGTAACTTTAAAACGTATGTTTACTTTTATACAAGAACTCTTTATTAATTTAATTGGGGATTACCAAACACGTGTCGAATTATATTGTTACAATTATTTTCTCACGTTTCTTATATAATACTATATATTACGACTTATTCTTTTAGTTGTTTGTCTTTATTATATAATCCACCATATGGATTATATAATTATTCACTTTTCATATGTAATATATACGGAATATATTACATATTTTGCGTTTGTTTTTCGATTTATTTTATTTAACCAACCACCCAACTCATACAACTCGAAACCTCAATCCTTTATCAACGTGTCGCGTTGATGTACTCATCATCGGGAAAAACACCATTTCATCATCTAAGATAGTGAGGACTTAGCCGTAAGTTAAGTGCTTCTTCTGGTCGAGCCGTTTCGTTTTCGTTAGTGTTGTGCTCTTAGGTGGCATTTATGCAAAGTTGCTCTGCAACATCAAGGTGAGTTCATAGCCCTACGTTTTACTTGTTTTATATTTACCTTATTACTTTTGGGGTGAGAAACATGCTTGTTTACAAACTCGATTACTTCACTGAATTTCAAACTCGTATACGTTGATTACAAACTTGTTACATGATTGATATTACACTCGTTTTTACTTATGGATATAAGTACTTTAAGCTTTTACAAAAACGTTGGTTGTTTTTACTGGACACAAGTACTTGCGTGAGATATCCTTGTTTACGTGTTGCCTAAGTTAAGCGTTTAGACCACTACTGCCCGAACTATCATGAACTGTCAATTCTTCTTGACTGAAGAACCCGGTCAAGGTGCGCGAGTGAATTAATAGGATCTATTGGGTCTAATTTATCCCTATCGGGTGAGTAGCGCTCACCTACCCTGGGCGCCCGATACACGGGTATATGTAATGTCGAAACTGGTTATGTTTCTTTGGTCGACACCTGGAAGGGAAACAATCTATTATAGCAAATGCTACATGCCGTATTTTTCGAATTTAGCTTCAGTGTCATGTGCTTAGTGCAACGTATATACCTCCCCAGTTATGTGAGTTTATCTCCTATAACGGTCACATACGTTTGAGTATCTTGGTCCATACTTCTTTGGTTGTACGTTTCTGGTTACTAATACTTTTAATATACTGTGATTGAAGTTGTGGTTTACTAATCGTTTTGGATACTCGTAAATGTTTTGCTTAAACCTAGGGATTTCACTCTATTTATGTTGAAGCGTTTAACATGTTTTTCTTCACAAATGTGCTTAGCTTTGGACTTCTGTGTGCATATTTGTGAGTCTGACGTGCAAAGATGTACTCTTTCAAGACTTTTATACCAATTTCATACTCGTTGTCTTTTGAAAACCAATTTATGCTTCTGCTATATTTTATTTTCGCTTCGCAAATGTTTAAATTCTTTGAATGTTGTAAACTTATTTATTTTTAAATAACAATGCAACGAGTATGATTTTCATAAACGACCATTAGTGATGTTCTCTTGTGCCCTGGTGTTTCGACGATTGTGATCGTCAGCCTCGGACGTATTCCGTCCAGGCCCCGTATGGGGTGTGACAGATTGGTATTAGAGCCAAGGTTATAGAGAACCAGGTAGATATCTAGGTAGAATATCTAGGTCTGGATTATAACCAGTATGTGATTCTTACGTGCTTTTATGTGTGCCTTATACGTGTTTTTGCTATGAGCTTACGCTTATCTTTTCTTTGCGATTATCTTTTCTCTGAGGTTATCTTTTCTTCGCGTTTCTCTTTTTTTTGTTCTTCAGCGGTTTACGGTTCACCCTTCGTATATTCCCCTATTTACTTATGGGGAAGTTTGTTTATATAATATTAAACTTTCTAAGACATTGTGGATGACACAATGGTCTCTAAAATTTGTCTAAGACATTGTGAGCGATGCAATGGTCTCGAACTTATTTTTCATAACCTTACACAATATCGTTCTACGCGAAACCCGTCACGGTTTTGTTTACATGGAATTATGTATGAATCTAAGTTTCACAAGTCTTGTATGGGCGGGACTTGCAACTGGAGGTTTAATATGCTAATTGCTATGTAAGCCGTTCTTTTGTTTTATTTATAAAGATTCTTAATCTTATTTACTTTAAACTTCGTATACTCATCAGCTAATTTGAACTATATGTCGTCTTCCTTGAATGTTTTATTCTCCGTCTTTGAAGACGAGTTTTAAACACTCGTTTCATACTTCTTAGAGCACCGACATCGTCATGTCATCTACCACCTTGAAGATTTTGTGAGTACGCGTATTGTATCAGAAATTATTAAGTAGGTTGATTCATAATATCTTTATTTGAAAGAATTGGGATGTCTCTTCATTTAAATAAATAAAATGTAAATCCCCTAACCATAAGTTTATCACTTTATTATTTACATAAATTGGGACGCTTTTTTTATGCAAATAATAAATTATAAATGAGTGGGCTTAATGGTATCCAATATGACACGAGTACGAACCTGAACCCGATAATCTCCGAAATCAGTTAAAAAGATCTAGAAACACAATCGTGTCTCACCACTCAGCAGAATCTTAAAGCCTTGCTTGAACCACCTTATCTCATTCTTAAGTTACTGTTGCCGTTACAAAACCTTGCGATCATGATACGTTTGTGGAGCTAACCGACTTGTGCACTCTTGAGCTTTTGATTCATCCTGGAACTAATGACTGCGTGCAATATTCCATCGCCTATCGCTTGAGCTCTCCCGCGAGCTCCTCCCAATTGTTGACCTTTATTCTGGGAATATTGTTTCTCGAAATATCCTCACTCTCCGCATTCCGTCACCGTTTGTTATAGTTATTGTTGCTATGTATTTTTATACTTTTGATTCGCGACTCCATATGTTTGTGCTATGATTTTTAAATTATTAAAATAAATAATTATTTTAATAAAGATTTTAATGGTTTTGGATATATATATTTGTTCTTGTCAAAGAGTATGCGAGATTTGTGAGTTGCAACAAAGATGACAATGAGTTTAGGCTTGAATTATAGTGAAATTGGTTGATTAGTTTGGCGTAAAGGAATTTTGGATAGTTTGAAAAATATGGCAATGTTATGGTCAAGTGTATGGTCAAGTAAATGGGTGATTTATAAAAAAAAATTAAAAAATATATATATATATATAGTTGTTGGTCCGAGTTTTAAATGAGGGTAAAACGGACGTTTAAAAATGTCTCGAAAGGTTTATTAAGTGTCGAAAGTCAATGAAAATATTCGTGGAGTTTTTTTTTTATATTAAAACGAAGGTTTAAGTATTTTCTAAAAAAAATTTGATAAGTCGCTGCCGTTGGTCATTTCTAAATATGGCTAGTTTTTATATATATATTTAGCGAGCTAAAGATTTTGATTAGACGCTAGGATTTCACTAGTCCGTTATTAGAAAAATAGAAACGATTAAATTAGGAGATACTATTAACATACCGAAACTAAAAACTTTCCTAAAATGAAAACTTTCTATAAATAGTAACTTTTTGTAAGAACATCGTAACATCTTCATAAACTTAATAAGTTCGTAAAGACACATTTTTGTTGACTAAACTAAAACACAAACATATATGGTTGTCTATTTCATTATTAAACGTTGTGTGCAACGTTCCGTTATTATTATTATTTCTCGTTCTACGGCGCGTCTATTATTAAGTCGCAGTTAGAGCCGTTCAGTTACACTTTATTCGCCTCGTTTGCTTACGATGAGTTGAGTCATGATTCATCCTCGTGCTTCCTAAGTAAGTTGAATACTTACATTCTTTAGCCTCGTCCGATATAAATCGTCGAACCTTACAGATATCAGAAAATAGACTCTACCCTTAAACATTTGAAACCCTTATATAGACATACCCCCGTACCTACACTTTCTCCTTTGTCGATTTCGCTATTAAGGGACTTTCTTTATACCACGTTTATACCAACCACAAAACTTGTAATGATATTTTTCTAAAATACTCATTTTGATGGAATAATTACATAACACCTGCTTGACGTAAACCTTAATTTATTTGGTGACCGTTTACGTTAAATGATTATTTCTAGTCTACGCGATTTAGCTTAAAGGTTAAATTAAAAGTAGACGCATACCGGACTAAAATAAATAGTGAAGAATAATAGAAGTCGTAAAATATCGTGAAAATCTAAAATATTACCGTATGTAATGTCACAACCCGAAATATTCGGAATTTTAAATTACTATTTTCCCTTTGACTTTTTGGGTCCGATTTGACTTTTGACTTTTTGACCTTTTACGGTTACATAAAAACGATTACCGCGTAGCCGGTAAATTTTTGAAACGTATTTAAATAATAAATCATAAATATTATTATAATCCCTCATTTACAAATTTATTTTTGAAACTTATTTGACTTGAAAACGAGAAGCTATATGTTATTCCTAAGTTGACTTATCAAAAACGACCCGCTAAATCCTGTTTTCACGACTCAGACTCTAAAGCAATTTGATGTAAAACGACATTTCGGACAACTTTTCAGTTTTACCCGAGACCTGAAACCAAGCAGAAAATAACTAAAATACACTCGTAAAATTTTGAAAACAACGCGTACCGACACAAAAATAATTAAATTTATGTTTAATTATCACTTTTTATAAAATAAAAATATTTAATATTTTATTCAAAAGCGTTTATTTAAAAACGCGAACGTTCAAATTAAAGTTTTATTTTTCGGACAAAGCCTAACCGTGATACACAAATAAATAATAAACAATTTAAATACGTTTTACAAAAACATTTATAAAATAAGTCATGTAAATACTCATTTTTATAGGAAAAACTATTTGGAAAACAATGGCGTAATTTTCGTAATTTAAATCAATCGTTAACTTACCGAAACGTGTCCCGAACCATTATTTAACATAAGTTACACTCTTGGTCCTTCTAGTTATATCTTTAGCTTCACCCCCTAATCTTTGTGGCACTTGCCACATTTATTTTATACTTTTAAGTATAAGTAGATAGCAACTAGGGTTTTCATTTCATTATATCATAAACTAAACACACACTTCCCCATCTACATATTGTTTTCTGGCGCCTCCCCTTTTTGCTAGCCATATTCCGGCCAGATTCAGGCCATGGTCCGACGACCACCATCATCTTCTTCAGCCGAACACCATCACTCCCGTCATCATCTCCACCTCCAACCGACGCCTACCACACCACCACCTTCGTACCACCTCACCCACGCTACGCACACCTCATCCCCACCATCACCACAACCACCACGTCGTCTCCACAACACCACAGCCATCATCACCTCGTTGCCACACCACAGTCACGCCACCCTCATCATCAACACCACCTCGCTGCCACCATCACCTCGCAACCACCACTGCCACATCTCCACCATCACAACCACCTCGTCACCATCCCCATCTCCTAGCC
>BQNB010194609.1:0-11438 GCA_026074375.1 Tanacetum coccineum
TAAGCTCTTAAAGATTTAAGCTGGGTAGAAGCTATGCAAAAGGAGCTCCTACAGTTTTAGATTCAAAATGTTTAGGTTTTGGTTGACTGTCCAAAAGGGGTGAGGCCTATTGGGACAAAATGGGTTCTTAAAAACAAGAAAGATGAAAGGGGGATTGTCATTAGAAACAAAGCAACACTGGTAGTGTTGCTCAAGGACATACTCAATAAGAGGGCATAGATTATGATGAAGTCTTTGCTCCTGTGGCTAAAATTGAGGCCATAAGAATATTCTTAGCTTATGCTTCATATATGGGATTTATGGTCTACCAAATGGATGTCAAAAGTGCTTTCTTGTATGGTCAGATTGAAGAGGAGGTATATGTATGTCAACCTCTAGGTTTTGAAGATCCTAACCATCCTAATAAAGTCTATAAGGTAGTGAAAGCATTATATGGCCTGCATCAAGCACCCAGAGCTTGGTATGACACTTTGGCAAATTATCTCTTGTGCAATGATTTTTAAAGAGGAAAGATTGACCAAACATTATTCATCAAGAGACATAAGGGAAAAATTTTGCTTGTTTAAATCTATGTAGATGACATTATCTTTGGATCTACAAAGAAGGAATTATGTGATAAGTTTGAGAAGCTTATGAAGGATAAGTTTCAAATGAGATCTATGGGAGAACTCACCTTCTTTTTGGGATTACAGGTCCAACATAACAAGAAAGGAATTTTTATCAGTCAAGATAAATATGTCCATGAGATTTTGAGAAAGTTCAACTACTCAGATGTGAAGTCTGCATCTACTCCCACAGATTTAGAAAAGCCTTTGGTTCAAGATGGAGATGTTGCTGATGTTGATGAAACCTTACAGCATCCAGGCCAGATATCATGTTTGCAGTGTGTGCATGTGCAAGGTTTCAGGTTTCTCCAAAGTCTTCTCAGTTCTTAGCTGTTAAGAGAATCTTTAGATACCTTAAAAAAAACCATCATTAGGACTTTGGTATTCTAAGGATTCTCCATTGGAATTAGTTGCTTACACTGATAGTGACTATGCTGGAGCTACACAAGATAGGAAGTCAACAACTGGAGGTTGTCAGTTTTTGGGAAATAGGCTGATCTCTTGGCAATGCAAGAAACAAACTATAGTTGCTACTTCTACAACTAAAGCTGAATATGTGACTGCTACAAGTTGCTGTAGACAGGTTCTCTGGATACAAAACCAAATGCTGGATTATGGGTACAATTTCATAGATACTGTTATTTACATTGATAATACTAGTACTATCTGCATAATTGAAAATCCTGTTCAACATTCTAAAACAAAACATATAGAGATTAGACATCATTTTATAAGAGATTGCAATGCTAAAAAGTTGATTCAAATGGCTAAAATTGACACTCAACATAATGTAGCAAATCTTCTTACAAAAGGTTTTGATGCTGGTAGATTTCAGTACTTGGTTTCAAGTATTGGAATGCTCAATCCCTAATACCCAAATCTCTTGTTTGTTTTGTAAAGTTTGTTAAATGTTAGTACTGTTAAGTCTTTGTAAGTTAATACTGCTAGTTATAATTAGTACTGCTAGTTATATTTAAAACTGTTCCAAATTGTTACTTATAGTTAGTACTGCTAGTTATTTCTGTGTCTCATTGTTAATCCTGTTAGTACCATTTAATACTGTTAAACAAGAAAAATGGTTACATTATGTTTTTCTTGGTGTTGAGCTAACTTTTTCAGGATAAAACAATGAAGTGTGAAGTTGGTTACTCCATGATGTATTATTTGAGGGGAGGAATGTTGGTTGTTCTTGAAGTGTTGGTTGTAACACCACACAACAAATGGTCATCAGTTCACCATGTCTTATAGACATCAAGAATTGACTAGTCCAGAGCAAACGGCTACTGGTAAAGACTTCTCAAATCCGTTGATAGTTGATAGTTTACTCAAAACTATATGGTCATCAATGCACCATGTTTTTACAATGAAGCATTGGCTAGTCCAAAGCAAACGGCTATTGGTAAAGACTAATCAAATCCGTTAATGGCTGGTAGTTTGCCAAAAACTATACTTTGTGTGAATATGTGAGTCAAAAGAAAAGAGAGATTTGGTGAGCTTAAAAACAGAAAGAGAGATGTGTGAAAAATAGACAGAGTGAAAAGTGAGCCAAAAGAATTGAGAGATAAAATGTGAGCTTAAAAACAGAAAGAGAGATTGTGTGAAGTTATTTTTTAGTAATACAAAACTTTGGAGTTTGTACTGCTTTCGGGTGGAGAAGTTAATACTGCTAGGCTTATTTTAGTACTGCTAGACCAAATTTAGTACTGCTAAATGGCCGTTAGTACTGTTTGGCCTAACAGATTTTTCATTAATTAATAGAGCCGTTGAGATATTTCCGCCAAATTCCTATGATATAGGGGTTTGACCAATTGGACTTTCGTGATCTTTATATATATATGTTATCATATCTCTACAATTCTCTATTTATATCTCAATTAACTTTCTCCAGCCTTCATATATTCATCAACGATCATATCCCACTCGATTACTCACATTTGTATTCATGGCAAACTTGGAATTTTGTGACAAGCACAACATGGTAGCGTTTTTAGAAAAATCTACAGGAAGTGCAGGGTTTCATCAAATCATCGATTTCCTAAATCGAAGTCACATTTGCTATGCACTCACAAAGAAGCCAGCTATTTCTATCTCGTTTATCAAACAATTTTGGAGGTCTGCTGAAGCTTCTACTGATGATAATGGAAAAGTCAAGATTACTGCTACCATTGATGGTCACTCAATGTCTATCACCAAAGCATCTTTAAGACGACATCTCAAGTTAGATGATCTAGATGGTATTACTTCTATACCCAACTCGAAGATTTTTGAGCAACTGACACTCATGGGATATTACACTGATTTAGATAAGTTAACTTTTCAAAAGGGTGCATTTTTACCTCAATGGAGGTTTCTTATTCACAATATTCTCCATTGCCTTAGCCCAAAGAAGACTGCTTGGGAGCAGTTTAGTAGTAATATTGCAACTGCTGTTATCTGTTTAGCTACCAATAGGAAGTATAATTTCTCTAGGATGATTTTTGAGCATATGGTGTCCAATATCTCTAGCCCCCATAAGTTTTTGATGTACCCTAGGTTCATTCAAATATGCCTAGATATGCAGAGGAACCAACTTCAACAACACTCAAGAACATATCTTGTACCCACTCTTAGCATGAAAGTGTTTAACAATATGAAGAGGCCTACAAAGGGATTTTCAGGCCAAGAAGTTGCTTTATTTCCTACTATGCTAGATGTTACTGAACCTTCCACTTCACCTTCAAGAATCACATCCTCACCTTCCCACTCACCTGAACCTTCACCTTCACCTACACATTCACCTACACCTGATAATACCACTGCTGCACCAACACAACCATCACCAACACAACCATCACCAACACAACCATCACCAACACAACCATCACCTGGAGCAGAACACCATCTTCCTACACCCAATGAATCACCTATCCATGTTGTTCACTCACATGGAAGTCTGAAACTAAATGAATTAACGAATTGGGTACAACTATCTGAGAGCATTAGAGACTTGGAGTAAGATTTGAAGAAGACAAAGCAAATTACAGTTCTGCATTCACTAATCTAATTTCAGATTAAGAAGTTGGAAGTCTAAATCAAGACTGGGAGAAACAAGTAAGAGAGCATGGGTTGTGCTTAGAGGATTGAGACGATGATTCTTCAAACGGCGGAGATAATGGAGGCACCTAAAACACCTATTTGCTCAAGATGATGAAGTAGTATGATCAAAGATACATGCTGAGAGACAACTAGAAGATTAGTACTAACTGGTATTACATTTAGTATGCTCTATAAATATTAGTTACTTGCCAGAGATTCATAGTACTGCTGGTAGAGTTGTATATGGGCAGAAGGAGCAGCGTAAAGAGGCAGAAGGATAAAGGTAAAGAAATCATGACGTGAACAGATACCTGTGAAAAGTCCAGAGTTATTGGAACAAGATGAGACTGGGTTTAGAGAGAACAGCTATCAGATTACAAGAAAAAATTGATGAAGGAGGGAAGAGATCAAGTAGCAAGAGATGAGAGATAGCAAGACAGCTCTTAGCATTAGATGAGAAAGAGTTACAATGATCCTAGACACTAAGCTGTTGATTGGAATGATCCTTCAGTTCACAAGATTGGATATGAAGAATAACCAGTCAGAAGCTCAAGCAAGGAAGAACATGATTGTATACTTGAAGAATCAAAGTAATTACAAGATGAAAGACTTTGAAGGAATGAGCTATGATGAGATTAGGCC
Organism: Tanacetum coccineum; assembly: GCA_026074375.1. Taxonomy (NCBI): domain Eukaryota; kingdom Viridiplantae; phylum Streptophyta; class Magnoliopsida; order Asterales; family Asteraceae; genus Tanacetum; species Tanacetum coccineum. The sequence goes on from BQNB010194609.1 coordinate 4,323, forward strand.
AATTTTTGAAAAGATTTGGGATTTCAATCATAACTTTGTGCCTATGGATTTGGAGATTGAAAAGGAAAAGAAGAAGACTGCTGAGTTTCAAGAAATTGAAGAAGAAAAATTGAGAAAGATACTTCTAAGAAGACTACAGGAAAGAGGAAGAAATCTCTTCCTAGAACAACAACAAGAAGTTCTACAAAGAAACAAAAGGTGGAACTAAATGATGAGAAGGAAGATCTCAAAGGATATCTAGACATAGTTCCAAGAGAAGATGTTGCTGTAAATGTTGATTCTCTCTCTACAAAGTATCCAATTGTGGATTGGAAGACTTACACTTTGTCAGAAAACTTCATGTACTACAAAATCATCAGAGGAGATGGAAGCTCAAAGAACTACAAGATTCTGAGTGAGATGTTATATGATTTTTAATAGACAAGTTATAAAGGAGTTATACAGGGGGTCAAAGAAAGTATAGTGCCACAAAAAACCAGAAGGATATGATTTAATGTTATGGGGAGACTTGCATACACTTTTTGAGCTTGATGAGGAGAGTGAAATATGGATGAATCAGAATGAGTATAATTTGATAAGTTGGAGTTTATGGTGATTTTGTGGAGCTTCACATTTGCTGATTCAAATTGGGAATTGCATACATATGCTTACAGGAAAAGAGTATCTCAAGTCAAGAAATGATATCAAAAGATGTTTGTGTAAGAGATTGGAGGTTGATCAGAAAGACACAAGCATTTGAATACTGAGTTAATCAGATCACAAAGTGAATAAGTAGGATAAATTGTTTGAAAGGAATCATCATCAGAAGACAAGGAGATTTAATCTCGAAGAAACTTGATGGATTTGGAGGTATATACACGTTTTGGGGAGGGATTGTTAGGCAATCAAATCTGCTCAAGAGATTAATACTGCCTAAGGTTTAACTAACAGTTATAATGGTGTTAGTTACTGCCAGTAAAACTTAGTACTTGTAGTGTAGTTAATATTGCTAGAGAAATGTTAATACTGCTGATGGTTAATGTTGCTAGAAGAAATGTTAATACTGCTAGTGTTAGTTAATAGTGTCTAGTTGTCATTAATGATTATAGCAGATTTACTTGGGTTTTCTTTTTAGCATCTAAGGATGAGACTAGTGGCATTCTTAAGAGCTTTATAACTGAGATAAAAAATCTAGTGATAGAAAGTAAAGATTATCAGATGTGATAATGGAAACAAGTTTCAAAAAGAGAATTACTGAATGAATTTTGTAAAAAGAAAGGCTTTAAGAAGGAATTTAGTTGTAGCTAGAAACTCTAGCTACAATGGTATTGCTGAGCGAGAAATAGAAACTACTTAAGGATGCTTAGACATGTTAGTGACTCTAAGTTACTACCTACTTTTTGGGCTGAAGCAGTTAATAATGCTTGCTATGTGCAGAATAGGGTTCTGTAGTTATGCTCATAAACAAAGACCCTTATGAAAATGTTTAGAGGTAGAACACTCTACTCTAAGCTTTCTTGAGACCCCTTTGGGTGTCTGTTACATTCTTAATACCTTAGATTATTTAGGCATGTTTGATGGAAAGTTGAGAAGGATTCTTTATTGGATACTAATGAATAGTAAGGCTATTAGGGTATACAAATTAGAACAAGGAAAAGTAGACGAAAAATGCTATAATCGGTCTAGGAGGATAAGCCTATTGTTGATGTGATGAACCAAAGTGGTCTGTTTGAGAGTTGATGTTCTAACCAAATCAATGGAATATATGTGCCGTTGTTGCAGGTACAAATCTTATGATTCTTGTAGGTACAGGAAGAAACATATGGTGCAGGTCATTCTACAAGGAGACAGGATCTCGCTAAGACTACGTTTTTATGCCAACTATGGAAAGGATGGTTCACTATTGGATTTTTCAAAGAATGAATTAGTTATGATGAACCACAATTTAGTGATGCTGGAAAAGAAGGGGGATGTAACGTGTAAATAGAGAAAGTGAAAAATTGTTGATAATAGTGAACTAAAATAGTTACTCAAGATGTTAATACTGATAGGCAAGTATTAGTTACTGAGCAGTACAAATGATAATACTGGTAGTCTAAATATTAATATTGTTAGTCTAACAGTTACTACTGCTCCACTTGAAGCCACACATGCTGATTTCTTTGGTGATGAAACAGAAATAGATATGAGCAACATTTACTCCAATATTAGTTCTTTTACTCCAAATACAAGATCCTAAAGATCATTCACTTGATAATGTGATTGGTGATGTGCAGTCTGGTGTACAAATAAGGAGAATGACAAAGACTACAAATGAACAAGGGTTTATTAGTGCTGTTTATTAAGGGAAAACTTATAAAGACCTTCATACTTGTCTGTTTGCTTGTTTTATATCCCAGGAAGATCCCAAAAAGGTAATCCAAGCATTAAAATATCCAAGCTGGATAGAAGCTATGCAAGAGGAGCTTCTGTAGTTCAAGTTACAACAGGTTTGGACCTTGGTGGATTTACCACATGGCAAAAGAGCCATTGGTACTAAATGGGTGTACAGGAACAAGAAAGATGAAAGAGGTATTGTGATTAGAAACAAGGCAAGGCTGGTTGCACAGAGTGTACACTCAGAAGGGGAATAGATTATGGAATGAGGTTTTTGCTTTGTTGCTAGGAATTGAAGCAATTAGGTTGTTCTTAGTCTATGCCTCTTCAAAAGATTTGTAGTATTCCAGATGGATGTGGAGAGTGCATTTCTGTATGCGTAAGATTGAAATTAGGAAGTTTTGTCTTCAACCTCTAGGTTAGAGATCAGAGTTCCTACACAAAGTTTATAAAGTAGAAAAGGCATTATATGGTCTACAGCAAGCTCCTAGAGCTTGGTATGAGACTTTATTAACCTATTTATTAGGACAATGGATTTAGAGAGGTTCGATAGATATGACTTTTGTTTTCATTAAAAGAGTCAAAGTGATATTCTATAGTCAAGTATATGTTGATGATATCATTTTTGAACCACTAAAAAGGAGTTATGCACTGAGTCTTGGAAAATTGATGCACAAAGAAGTTCCATGATGAGTTCTATGGGTGAGCTATTTCTTTTTAGGACTACAAGTGACACAGAAAGATGATGGGATTTTCACAGTCAAGACAAGTATGTGGATGAAATTTGAAGAGCTGTCTGTTTTTATGTGAAGACAACAAGTACGCCTATGGAGACTTCAAGCTTTGATGAAGGATGAAAATGTGAAGATGTTGATGTTTCACTTATTATAGTCAATGATTGGCTCATTGTTGTATAACATCTTTCAAGGGCCTGATATAATGTTTGATGTATGTGCTTGTACAAGATTCCAAGTCACACCTAAAAGTTTACATATTCATGCTGTGAAAAGAATCTTTAAATACTTGAAAGGTCAACCTAAATTGGGCCTTTGGTATCTTAAGGACTCACCATTTGATTTGGAAGCTTATATGGACAGTGGATATGTTGGGTGAGTTTAAACTGGAAAATCTACAACAGGAGGTGTTAATTTCTTAGAAGCTGATTGTGATTTCAGGGCCAATTACAAGAAGCAAATTGTAGTTGCTAACTCTACTTTATAAAGTAGAATATGTGGTTGCTGTAGTTGCGTAGACAAGTACTCTGGATTTCAAAATCAAATGATTGGATTATGGATCAATTTCATGAATACAAGATTTTCATTGACAATAAAAAAGCACCATCTGCATAGTTAAGAACCCTGTTTTCCACTCAAAGACAAAGCACATTGAGATTAGGCATCACTTTATCAGAGAATCCAATGAGAATAAGCTTATTCAAATGATCAAGATTCACACAGATCAGAATCTTGCAGATTTGCTCATAAAAGCATTTGATGTTAGCATATTTGAATATCTGATTGCAAGTATAGGAATGCTTAACCTATGAAGTAATAATTGAGGGGAGGTTTATTATGTTAATATGCAGCGGATTATGCACAAATGATACTTGAAATGGAATGGAACAGCAGCTAATGATGAAATCCAAGTTAGTACTATTGGTCTAACTTACTACTGGTAAGTATAATTAGTACTGCTATTATAATTAATACTGTGAGCATTGATAATGAATGATAACTAAATTTTTCTAACAACGTCTCTTTTAAAGTTGTTTTCTATGATTATGATTGTTGTATCCATGAAGTAATACCCCAGATTATCTCCCGCTGCTATATTGTAAAAATGGGGGTGTTGCATATAGTGAGCTAAAAAATAGAAAGAGAGATGTGTGAAATAAAAACAGACAGAGTGATATAGTGAGCTAAAAGAATTGAGAGAATTAAGTAAGTTGAAAAACAAAAAGAGAGTTAATTAAAAACGGAAAGAGAGAAAGTGAGCATAAAGAATTGAGAGAAAGCAAAAACAGACAGAGAGAATTGCGAGTAAAAAGAAATGAGAGAAATCAAAAACAAACAAAGAGTTTGGTATGTTACAATGCTAATTTGATGATGGAAAAGCTATTTAGAATGGAATTGAAGTTAAGGCTGGTGACCCAAAGTTAATGCTGCTAGGCATAAACTTACTACTGTTGGTAAAAGTTAATGCTGCCAGGCATGAACTTACTACTGTTGGTAAAAGATAATGCTGCCAGGCATGAACTTACTACTGTTGGTAAAAGTTAATGCTATCAGGCATAAACTTACTACTGCTGGGTTACTTACTACTGCTGGTTCTAAGTTAATACTGCTAGGCACAACTTAAGACTGCCAGTTCAAGTTAATGTTGTTGAGGGTGATTTCATAAATACTTTGATTAAGGGTTTCAATCACTCATTCGATCAATTTTACACTTTAATATACTCTCTAATCATAAACCCTAACTAAATTTTATCATTCATCATCAAAACCCAAAACAATGTCGAACCTAAAGTTTGCTGAAACTCATAATTTGGTTGGGTTTTTGGAGAAACCCAAAGAAAGTGATAGGTTTGAAGGAATTATTGATTTCTTGAATGCAAGTTCTATCAGATATGCGCTAACGGTGAATCCCACCATCTATACTTCATGTATTAAGCAGTTTTGGGCTACTGCTAAGGCAAAAACTGTCAACGGGGAAGTGTAGATACAAGCCCTAGTAGATGGAAAGAGGGTGATCGTCACTGAGACAAGTGTGAGAAGAGCTCTTCAATTAAAAGATGCTGAATGTACTGAATGTCTTCCCAATGTTACAATTTTTGAACAACTGACACTCATGGGTTATGAAAATCTTACACAAAAGCTTACATTCTATAAAGCTTTCTTTTCACCTCAATGGAAATTTCTTATCCATACAATTCTGCAATGCCTTAGTGCTAAGACAACTGCTTGGAACGAATTTAGTAGCACTATGACCTCAGCTGTCATATGTCTTGCTACAAACAAAAAATTCAACTCTTCCAAGTACATTTTTAATAATATGGTGAATAACTTAGAGGGTGGGGTTAAATTTCTAACGTATTTAAGGTTTGTGCAAGTGTTCCTAGATAAACAAGTTGAAGGAATGACCAAACATAAATGTTGGGAATTAAAGGTTTACACTTTGTACTGCCAAGCCAAAATTTTGTACTGCTTGAGTTATAACTAACAGTACTAACCAGTTAGTACTGCTAGAGTAAAGTTAATACTGCCAGTATTATCTTAACACTGCTGAAGGACTTAGCACTGCTGCATGAAGATTGAGACTGTTGAAGAGATAAAGACGTGTTTAGTGATATGTATGGACTTATTCAATGTATATCTTATATAGATAGAAGATATGTTGATATCTTGTTGAATTTTAGAAGATTTGTAGTTATCTTGTAAAGGACTCCTTGGTGTATAAAAGGAGATCCTAAGTTATGGTTTTAGATAATCACATCATAGACACATTCATAGCTTCAAGGTTGTAAACCCTAGTACTAGACAGAGTACTCATATTATTCATCATAATATTGGAGCTTTTGATTATATCATTGTTCATACAGTTTACTACATTGTTCATATAAATCACTGTTACATTGATTTTCTTCTAAGTATTAAAGAGTAGATTTCGCATACTCTTTAGTATTAACAAAGTTTCTAGCATAGTTATCTTGAATTTATTCAATACAACTAAGCCTTTTACAAGGTTAGCAAGATCTGAGTTGGGATCAACAAGTGGTATCAGAGCTTGTGTTCTAAAACTTTGATCTGAAGAAACTAACAAGAAAATCTCTTTACTCACAGGAAGAGATGGATCTAGAAACTGCCCAAACCAATACTACTGCAAAGCTGCCCCTTCTCAAACAGGGTGAATATGATATATGGAATCTAAGAATTGAGCAATACTTTCAAGTACAAGACTATGCTTTATGGGATGTCATAGAGAATGGAAACTCATTCAAACCAGCAGCTCAAACAACAACAAATGCTGATGGTTCCTCAACTACATTAATACCAGGTCCTGTAACTACTGATGAAAAGACTCAAAAGAAGAATGATGTGAAGGCAAGAAGTATGTTACTAATGGAACTTCCAAATGAACATCTACTGATATTTAATTAGTACAAGGATGCCAAGACATTGTTTGCTGCTATACAAATAATATTTGGTGGTAATGATGCCACAAAGAAGACTCAGAAGACTCTTCTGAAGAAAATGTATGAGAACTTTAGTGCTCCAAGCACATAGTCTCTTGATTCTATTTTTAACAGGCTTCAGAAGATTGTAAGTCAGTTGGCTATCATTGGTGAAAATATTTCACAAGAAGATCTTAATTTAAATTTTTTGAAAAGTCTACCTTCTAAGTAGAATACTCATGTTGTGGTCTGGAGGAATAAACTTGGTCTAGACACAATGAGCTTTGATGATCTCTACAACAATTTCAAAATTATTGAACAATAAGTTAAAGGAACTGCAAGCTCAAGCTCAAGCTCTCAGAATGTAGCCTTTGTGTCATCCTCTAGCAGTACTAATCAAGTTAATACTGCTTATGGAGTTAGTACTGCTAACACTCAAGTTATCCCTGCTAGCACAAAAGTTAGCACTGTTAGTACTCAAGTTAGTACTGCTAACTTAAGTGATGACACTGTTTATGCATTTTTGACCAATTAACCAAACGGGTCTTAACTTGTACATGAGTACCTTGAATAAATCCATGAAGATGACT
>BQNB010194612.1:0-11438 GCA_026074375.1 Tanacetum coccineum
GTTGTTGAAAATTAGTTGTGAATGGAGATTAGGCTAGACTAGGCACTTGTGAAGTTGTGGTTTGGTTTTGAGGTGTTTGCGGACATATAAGCATGCTGTCCGAACTTTTTGTGTAGGTTTTAGTCGACTTAAAACCTTTTGAATAATAAAGGAAGTTACTTTTGGATAGCTTATTTAGAGTAGATAGCTTTTCATATAAAGAGTGTCAAAATCGGCCTTGTAAAGAAGGAGTTACGGCCAATTGAAGTTGGAAAGGTTTTCGGCAAAAACTATCATTTTGACTTTCTGTGCAAAAACAAAATCGGGTAATTTGACCCCTTTCGAATTTGTTTTGGCTTAAGTATAAATCACGAAAGTTGTCTGAAATGATGTTTTACTAAAAGCATCACGAGGTTTTTAAGCTTAAAAGTGCAAGACGAGAGAGATAATCTGAGTCAAAGTTAGATAAAATTTTCCAAAAAAAGTCAAAGTGTCTTTGTTGATTGGAATTTAAATATGAGTTTTTAGGCGTTTTCGAGTCCGAATGAGCTTAGAAAACATTAGCAAAAGCTATGGTATCTTCATTAAATGGTTAGGACGCGTTAATAACTTTTCAAAAACTATATTTCAAAAACGTTTGGACTTTCTAAAAATAGAAAGTCTTTAAATAAATACACTAATGGATTACAAATAGGAAGTAGGCGTTTAGGTCTTGCTTAGTGCGTTTCATTGTAGGATTGAACTAACAAACATTAGAGGATGGTATTAATGTCAGGGATTTCAAACTTTCTTGAGATAGTAACTTTCCAAAATTTTAGAAAGTTTCCAAAAATAGTAAGTTTTCATCGAAATGTCATAAATAAACTAAAAATATATTTTCTTCGTAGAGTCATGTTTTTATTAACGGATCTAAGACACAAACACACCAGGATTCCATGAGTTCTATGAATGATTTTTATGTCGTTCGTATATATATTCTTTTCCTAAGTCGCGTCATTTTCTTAGGTTGCGATTAGGACTTCTTGATTTCTGTGCTTCATTCGTTGATTATATCTTTGCTCATCGTTACTTAAGGTGAGTTCATAGCCCCACATTTTTACTGTTTTACAATCACTTTATTATTTTAGGGTCAAAACATTGTTTGCTTTTAAAATTGGACACAAGTACTTTGCGTTATTCTTTCTTGTTTACGTGTTGCCTAAGTAGCGTACAAACCACTATTGCCCAAACTTTCATGAACCGTTAATTTCTTGACCGGTCGTACTGGTTAAATGAGAGCGAGTGTTATAAATAGATCTATTGGGGTTAATAACCTCCGTACAGGTTTGTTAATTCCTACTTGACCGACTGGCTGGTTAAAACAGACGTCTATCATGTCAGAAGATTAGGTGGTCTTTGGTTGGACACCTGTTAGGGCAAGCTTTACTTGGCATAATTACATGCTATATACTTATTGAGCCTCGGTGCCATGAGCTTAGTGCAACGTAAATACTTTTATGTGATATTGTATCCGTTATAATAGTCACACACGTTTTAAAACTTGTGGTCCACGCTTACGTTTAAATTAAACCTACGAATTCACCAACTGTTGTTAACGTTTTAAGCAATGTTTTCAGGTGCTTAATTTAGATATTCCCTCAAGATGTTTTATGAAGTCTACATGCTATATGTCTGCCTTATTACAAGACTTCTCTTATTTCATGCTCGTTGACTATTTATCAAACTTATGTTACGCTTCTACAAACCTTGAATTTCTTTTAGGATAATGTGTAAAACTTGTTATTTTATCAATGTAACAAGTATGATTTTCAAAACTCCCCCTTTAGTGGTCGTTCTTTATACCTTGAGTTTGGGACATTCTTGATGTTCACATCCCCAGCTACCTATTCCGTCGAGACCCGTTTTAAGGGGTGTGACATATACTCCTGCTATTTCTCATTTATTTTCTCTTGATCGTTTTGAGTCTGAGCCATCAGAGAGACCTTCATCACCAGATTTACATGAGACTGCTGTTGCTCAATGGAGAACAAGAGTTGCAGCATGTCCACCATCATCTGATCCATCATTATTACCATCTTCTACATCCATTCCATCTACATAGATTGATGTCATTTCCTTCATACCTGCTCTATCTACAAAGTTTACGGCTACACCACATGTTTTATCTACTACACCCGTTCATGCTACTTTTAATCCTGTTATCAGCGCCACACCTTTTTAGAATTCATTAGTTGGGCCACCTCATAAGAGACGTAGGTCCCCTATTACTATAGTGACCACAACAGCACACACACCCGCATCATTAGCACCAGCGCATGCTAACCTTTTTCCGATTCGCAAGAGATTTAGAGATTTAGTTTTTGATTATGAGGCTAGTGTAGAGGATGGTATGTAGGCTAATAGTGAGGCCAATGGTGAGATAGGTAGTGAGGCTGGTGTTGGGTTTGTTGTTGAGGATGAGGCATATACTGAGGATGATGATACATATATTAGGACAGATATTGCAGCGGATTCCGAGGCTTATTCTTAGATAGATGTTGAGGCTAAGATTGAGGTTGTGGCTGAGGAGAGTGACGGGGATACGATCGAGATTGGTGTTGATTAGTTTACCCTAAGCCCGTTACTCCAGTTGTCTTTCCTGTGTCGACCATGGTTGTGAGACTAGTAGAGCACGGTGAGGCGATACAGGGTATGCGTGAGCATTTTCTAAACATACCTACTCAGAGGTTGGAGGAGATCGAGGAGGAGCTGAGGGTTCAGAGAGAGAGGTCAGAGGTTGCTGAGACAGAGAGGATTACTCTGCATGCTAGGGTTAGATCATTGAAGGTCGTTGAGACATGGCTTCGTGGCATAGTGAGGGATGAGAGAGAGGCTCGTGCTAGGATTGAGTGCCAATTAGGTTTGGTTCAGGAGGAGCTAGAGAGTCTTAGGGACTCGAGGATTTTCCGAGAAGGATTTCACGATCAGTCATCACGAATTTCGTCCATAGATCTGCTGCTTCATTAGTTAGGTATTAACTAGTATCGGATATTAATAGTATTAGGAAACTATGTAGTCTTTCGGGAAAGCAACGTAACCAACTAACTAGCAATGGTATGAAGATTATTTATCTATTATTATCCTCTTTTGATTCTTTGCGTATCGAGCTTTCATTTATTTACTATAAACACGCATTGCTCTTAATAAAACTTCCTATAGAAATGTTCATCGTGAGCATTAAAATTTCATCTATCGTTTATAAGAACCATTAATCGCATAATATCGCACCATACTTTATATTCTTGTGATTTAATACTATGTTTGTTACCCGATCTAGAATGACGCCAAAAGCTAATTGGATGTATCGTGCGAACTATTTTAGTATCATCTTATAATTAAAGTTCCTATCATTTAAAAAAAACTGTTCTACCATCAGCCTACCAACCGTTTTGCTAAAAACTTATTAACCATCTTTCTATCATCCTGCAAACTATTTTGCTATTATCCTATAAACCATTATGGCATGATATTATAAATTATCCTACTATAATCTCATAAACCGCTTTGCTATCATTTTATAAACTAATTTGTTTTCATCTTATAACCTATTTTACATACATTTATAAACTCTTTTGCTACCTTATTATAAACTACGTGTAGTCATCTTACAAAACTATTTCATTGTCTGTTATAAACTATTTCGTTGTCTTTTATAAATTATTTCTTTGCCAATTTGTAAACTACTTCGTTATCATCTTACAAAACTATTTTGTTGTCTGTAAACTACTTCGTTGTCAATTTGTAAACTATTTTGTTGTCATCTTACGAAACTATTTCGTTGTCTTTTATAAACTCTTTTGTTGCCAATTTGAAAACTATTTTGTTGTCATCTTACAAAACTATTTCGTTGTCTTTTATAAACTACTTCGTTGTCAATATGTAAAGCATATCGTTGTCATCTTACAAACTATTTCATTGTCTTTTATAAACTATTTCGTTGTCTTTTATAAACTATTTCATTGTCTTATATAAACTATTTCGTTGTTATTTTATAAATTATTTTTTTTGTCAACTCGTAAACTATTTGTTACCATATTGTAAACCCCTTACTATTACATTATAAACTGTTACGTGATTTCTCGTAAACTATTTTGATATCACATCTTAAACTATTTTACACTATCTTACAAAAATATCTTGTGTCGTTATATAAACTATCTTGTATTCGTCTTTACTAACTGTTTTGCCACCTTATAAACCATATTGTTTATACCACATAACAATTTAAACATAACACTAATTTGACAAAATGAACATTTTATCTTTAGTCCCTAAATTATACATAGCCTAGCCACCTAGGTCTAATTCAGGAAGGATGATGCTATGCTGAGAGTAGTCACCATAAAACTTTGACAATTTATCCTTACTTTCCATTTCTATCTTCCCCTATATTCTCTATATTTTTATGGGATTTTATTGTATTCATGTTTTGCTGATATTTTGCGTGCGTATTCATGAGATGTCTTTGTCATGTGTATTCATATTCGTGAGCGCCGTAACTAAGTAGATATTTTCAACCTTATCCTATAGAGACACCATGCACTTAGCCGAAAGACTAAAATACGTTCCCCGTGGTCATGATAATTATGGATTGCAAGATTTTAGAACGTAACAAACTTATCATACTAATTGGATTATAAGTAAGAGAATTAGGAGTTTTCCTTCAATTAACTTACCTTTTAGTGGGTTAAAATCATAAAGATTATGAGATTCTCGTACCGACAAAACTTCTAATGGACCTAAAGTTAAAGCAAAGGACGTAATTATTGCAAGTACATAAAACCTAGCTGATAGAAACCTCACATCCATTGAGTTTAGCCATCTAAGTGAGATCATCCCATCTACCTTAGTAGTTTGATGTTATCATCGGTATCGATTGGTGGACTCGAAAAACTAAGAAGCTTGACTGGAGAGAAAGAGAAGAAACTACATTTCAACGGCTAAAACGGAAATTGTGTAGTTCATCAATTCTGTCATTACCCGAAGGAAGCGAAAACTTCATGGTTTACTGTGACACTCCGCATAAATGGTTGGGCGCGGTTATGAAGAAAAGAGAGAAAGTGATAGCTTACGCATCCCGCTAACTCAAAGTTTATGAGAAAAACTACACTACCCATGATTTGGAGCTTAGAGCTGTGGTGATCGCATCAAAGATTTGGAGACACTACCTATACGATACGAAGTGCGTTATGTTCACTGATCATAATAGTTTGCAACACATTCTAGATCAGGAGGAGTTGAACATGAGGCAACGTAGATGGTTGGAGGTATTGAGTGATTACGATTGTGAGATTTGTTATCACCCTAGAAAGGCCAACGTAATGGCAGATGCCTTGAGCCGAAAGGAAAGGATTAAGCCGCTATGAGTTTGAGCCTTAATGATGACAATCGACTTAAACCTTTCATCCCAGATATTGAATGCTTAAGCCAAAGTAATGAAGGAAGAGAACTTAAGGATGAAAATCTTAATGGAATGAACAAAAAGTTCGAGACACGTGCTAATGGAACGCATTGTATTGAGAAACGAAGTTAGGTACCCTATTTTAGAAGATTGAGAGACTTGATCATGAATGAGTCACATAAGTCAAAGTATTTTATTCACCCTGGATCTGATAAGATGTATCACGATCTCAAGAAGTTATATTGGTGGCCCAATATGAAAGCAGAAATTGCCACCTATGTTAGTAAGTGTTTGACATGTGCCAAGGTTAGCGCAGAATACCAAAAACCATCTGGATTGTTGGTTCAACCTGAGATTCCCCAATGGAAGTGGGAAAATATTACCATGGATTTTGTGACTAAGCTACCGAAAACATCAAGTGGTCAAGATACGATTTGGGTAATCGTTGACCATCTCACTAAGTCTACACACTTCCTACCAATAAAGGAAACAACTTCAATGGAGAAGTTAACGAGACAGTACTTGAAGGAAGTAGTCTTGAGGCATGGAGTTTTGGTTTCGATCATCTCTGATAGAGATAGCAGATTTACTTCTTATTTCTAGCAATCACTTCGGAAAGCCTTGGGTACTCAGTTAGATATTAGTACAGCTTATCATTCGCAAATTGATGGTCAAAGCGACATAACCATTTAAACGTTAGAAGATATACTACGTGCTTGTTGATTGACTTTGGAAAGGAATGGGATAAACATCTACCCTTAGTGGAATTATCGTACAACAACAGTTATCACACTAGCATTAAGGCTGCACCGTTTGAGGCGTTGTATGGTCGTAAGTGTCGATCACCTATCTGCTAGGCTGAGGTCAGATATAGCCAACTCACTAGACCAAAGATCGTTCATGAAACAACTAAGAAGATTATTCAAATCAAGAGTTGATTTCAAGCTGCTCATGATCGCTAAAAGAGTTATGCCGACGTAAGGCGTAAACCCCTTGAGTTTCAAGTTGGGGATAAAGTTATGCTGAAAGTTTCCCCGTGGAAAGGGGTGATACATTTTGGCAAACGGGGAAAGCTGAACCCACGATATATTGGACCTTTTAAAGTTCTTGCTAAAGTTGGAACCATAACCTATCGACTTGAACTTCCAGGACAACTAAGCCAAATCCATAGTTTTTTGCACGTGCCGAACCTGAAGAAGAGTTCATTTGACAAAGCACTTGCTATTTCGTTAGACAAAATTCAAAACAACGACAAGCTTTACTTCATTAAAGAACCGGTTAAAATTATAGACCGTGTTTAAAGCAGAGTCGTACACCTATCGTCAATGTTCGATGGAGCTTGAGAAGAGGTCTCGAGTTCACACGACAACCACACCACCAAACACCACTACCCCCAGCCCAACCAAACACCCCCCCCACAACCACACCTCCCCACCACACTCCGCCCTCCCCCACCCCCCCCCCCCCCCACCTCCCCCCCCCTCCCCACCCACCCGCCCAAACGCCCCCCCCCACCTCACACAAAAAAAAAACCCCCCAATAATAAGAAAATAAAAAAAGAAAGAAAAAAAAAAGAAGAATAAAAACAGAAAAATATAAAAAATAAACCCCCCACCATTCTCCAATTAGAACAAACCCCCTCCACCTCCCCCACCACCCCGCCCCCCCCCCCCGCCCCCCACCCCCCGTGACCAACCTTCCCCCAACAAACAACAGAAAGAAAAAAAAACAAATCACGACAACACAAAAATACCCACAACCCAAAAACACAAAAATAAAAAAAAATTTTTAAAAAACAAGTAAAACTAAAAAAAGCAGTAACATAAAAACAACAATAAACACCCACACCCCAAACAACAAAGCCACAAAAAAAAAAAACACCAAAATACAAATCCACACAACCCAACCAAGACCCCGATAGTCCCCCTCACCCGATAGCCCGCGCCAAAAAACAAATACAAAAACAAACAACACGATAAACAAAAACAACAAAAAATAAAAAAAAAAAAAAAAAAAAAACCATACACTAACACAGAAATAAAAACCAAACCACACCCCCCCACCACAAACAACCACCCCACCCACTCACCCGCCAACCCCACCCCCCACCCAAACCCCCCCCCAACCCCACCACACAACCTACCCCCCCCCACCCACCCAGCACCCCCCCCGCCTTCCTAACACCACACACCACCCCCACCACCCCCACCCACACACCCCCCCCCCCCCCCCCCTAACAGGAAACAAAGACCCATTCCGAAAGAAAACAAACCAATACAATACAAATAAGCCAAATTCATAAGACACCCGAAGATAACACCCCGCCTCCCCCCCACGCCCCCCAAACACCGCACCCCACCCCCACCCCCCCCCACCCCCCCCAATGCGTTACCCGATATTGGCACCCGAAAAGCGCCCTTAATCCCCGATTGCACAAGGGGTGCACCATTTGGCCCCCCGGGGCAAAGCAGCACCCGATAATCTAAGGACCATTTAAACGATCTAGCTAAAGATGGACACCATACCTATCGACAAGCAACAACCAGGCCACACCAAATCCACATCCATGATATTTTTATGCACGTGCCGAACCTGAAGACGATTCAAATGACAAGCACTATGCTATTATTTCTTTAGACAAAATTCAAAACCACTCGCCAGCATTACTTCCATTAAAAGAACCGGAATCAAATTATAGACGAGTTCAGCTAGACGTACACCTATCGTCAATGTTCGATGGAGCTTGAGAAAAGGTCTCGAGTTCACCTAGGAACGTGAAGATCAGTTTCAAAAGAAATGCCCACATCTGTTTTCTAGTCCCGTAACTACATCGAATGACACGGCTTAAGCTTTGAGGACAAAGCTCTTTTACGTGCATAAATTCCCAAGTCAACATCTTTGACATTTACGTGCATAAATTTGACTTTTATAAGTTACGTGTTAATTTAATCAAAAACCGAGAAGTTTTCTCGCGTGTAACTGAGAATCGTTACTGGATGCGTTCAAACTTATTATTAATGTAGTCTTTTGTCGAATATTGCGTTTTTACCTTATGAATGAATATTTAAATTATTATATTTTTCTTTCTAGTCGTCGCGCGTTTTTAGTTTTTATGGATATCACAATCATTGCTAGAAATTATCTTGTTCATACATAAATACCTAAATGGACAGAATTAGATACCAACTTGTATGAGAAATATTCAAAATTTATCATTTGGTCCCCCTTTTCCCCCTCCTCCACTCTTATGCCACCCCACACCCAAATGTCTCCTATAGTACCACACTCTCCTAGGATTCTTTGGTTAAGGCTTAAGGACCAAGGCTCCCATACAATGTATTTATACATCATCTCATTCATTTTATCCTTATACTTCCTCTCTTTAAAAACACACACAAGAAATCATTTTCTTTCCCTCTCCTCCATCTTGCGTTGAACGAACCAACAACACCAACTCTTGGTGTTTTTGCTTCTTGATTCAAGATTCGTTGACAGATTGTTGATCGTGGTTCATTCCTAGTGTTATTTGGAGCGTCCTTTTGATCGTTTGGGTATTATTCATTGTTGTTTGGGGTAAAAGTTCAAGACTTTCTTCACTATTTTCTCTTAAAACGTAAGTATCGTCAATCTCTTCGTTCATATAAGGTTTCCATACGTTTTTGTTTGTAAACCAACACCTTTTCTTCTTAAAATGACATCATCCATGTTTGAGGTCACTTTTTATAACAAAAACGACAAGATAAGCAAAGGCTTACAACTCGTTTTTAAGATTTAAACTTTATTATAAATTTTACATTTTTATTGTAATTTTGAACTTTTGGCGAAATGTTGAGCGTTAAAAGTAGCATTAAGTAGATGAGACGATGGGATTAGGATAGTTTTTGAGATGGTTTTTGTTGTTGGAATTAGGCGTTGAAGGAGATAGGATAGATTAGGCCCTTGGGGAAGATTGTGGCGTTTTCGGCTATGTTTCCGATAGATCAAGTTGTTGTCCAAAAATGAATTGTAGGTTTTGAGTATCGTAAAAATGTTTGACAAGATAAAGCTTTAAAATTTGGATAGTATGTTTTTTCTAGATAAATTTTGATATAAAGAACATGAAAAACGGACTTATAACGAAGGAGATATGGTCATCTTAAGGTTGACAAAACTTAGATGTTTTTCCCAACTACATTTTACATTCTGATCCGATTTTAAAATGAGATTTCAACCCCTTTCTGGGCCGAACCGGCTAAAGTGTTTAAAATAAAAGTTGTCAGAAATGAAATTTTACTAAACATTGTGAAAACGAGAGAGTTAGACCATGTTTAAGTTGAGTCATTTTTAAGACACTATAATTAAATAGTGGGCTGATTGGATTTTTCAAAAGGCTTTTTGAGTGTTTTTGAGTCTGTTTGAGCTTTGAAAACCTTAGCGAAATCTATTGTACCACGTCTATAATGTTAGAGCGCATTATCAAACTTTCTAAAAACTAGATCCCGAAAACGTTAGTGGTTATTAAAAGTGGTAAGACATTATTAAGCGAAATATACTTTAGCGAGATAAAAAGTAGAAGTTAGACGTTTAAGTTCTATTGGTGCGTTTTCGATGTAAGATGGACTTATCAAATATTAAGAGACGTCTTTAACGTTCGGGGTTTCCTAAGCTTTCCAAAAATAGAAACTTTCCAAAAATGGTAACTTTATGTATAAATGTCGTAACGTAACTAAAAACCTTATATCTTTATTAAGACACGTTTTTATTAGTAAAACGAAGACACAAACACATAAGGTTGATGTCCTAATCTTAGCTAGATGTCGTTTTTGTGTTTGAGATATTCTTCACTGTCACGCCTTCGGATACCTATTCCGACGAGACCCGATTTGGGGATGTGACATATAACCTACAAAATCAAATACAAGAAACAACTACACCTGACGTAAAATCGGCGGGATAATAATATACAATGTAATAATTAGGGTTTAGACACTACGAAAGCAATAAAGATATGATGAATGTACTAATGTAATCATGGTTTTCTGCGAGGATTAGGAGAATTTAAATTTTTGGAAATTACACAAAATTAATTTTTCAAAAATTCAAGAAAATATGAATTTTAAATGAGCAGGAGTGGTGACGCCGTCTGGAAAAATTCCAGACACTCTCCACGAGAACGATTAGTACAATCACATGACCCGAAACAAACATATACGACACACACAAGACACGACATGAATTAATCTAAATTATTCATTTTACATGTTTGAAATGGTTCTTAAAAACCGGATATTTTCCTTTACAACTTATTTAATGCAAAAACCTTTGATTAAAATTAAGATGAAGTTAAAAACAAAACAAAACATGATTACATAACAATTCAAACATATAGAAACAAACAAATAAAGATAAAAACACACAACACTCTTAAAATGCGGGAAAAAATTAGGTTGCCTCCCAATAAGCATTTTTGTTTATTAGAGAGTCTTTTAGCTAGACTCGGAGTCACACTCCTTACGTGACTCATCCTTCAGTCCTACTTTTATCAGTTTCAAGTGGCACATCAAGATCTATTCTTCCAAATTCCTCTTTATATGATGAATCATGCTTATCAACATCCTTGTAAAACCTGCTCTCTAGATCAGATGCCATTTAATATCCTCTCCTAAAATCATCTTCACTAAGTATCACCCTGAATGATAACAAGTCATGTCCTTTCTTAGTCAAGTCATTCAATTCAGAATCTTTATACGAAGTTTTAAAAGTGACTTCCTTAATTACATTCGTGAATGTAATCAACCCTTTTTTTCTGTCTAATATTAGCTTAGTCAGCTCCACAAATGGCCGGCCAAAAACTACTTGGGATAAACTAGGATCAATGTTAGCTTCCAAATTTTCAAGTATGGTGAAATCCATGACGTGACTCATATTTCCTACAAATATACGCATATCTCTCCCTATTCTAACAAAATTTTGTCCCCTAAATTCATACCCTTGATTTCTAATGGCGTTGCAACATGCTAAAGACATTAAATTCATGGGT
>BQNB010194613.1:0-11438 GCA_026074375.1 Tanacetum coccineum
TATTAAACAAGAATTATTCACAGGAAATAATGTTATATCTTATAAGGCACATACAAGAAGATATATAGATTTATCTAAACACATACTTTGTTTAAAATAAAAACTTAAAAATCTTAAGAGATTAATTCATTAAATGGAAACATCTACATCTGAATTAAATATAGAATATTTAAAAAATGAAATATATAATTATTACAATAAGCATAATTTAAATTGGAATCTTTTAACTTTTGATGAACAAGAAAGATTAATTCATGAAATTGAATGGACTATGTATATTTTTGATAAAAAAGAAAATATATTATTTTTCTCATGGTTTCAATTATATTGTATTGAAAACAATATTGATTTTCCTTTTAGTGAAAAAATACAAGAAACCTCAAATATAAATAGAACATATATGGATTTATGTTAAAACTGATTTAAGCTCAACTAGGATTAGTTTTACAGATAATATTGAATGCACATCGGAATAATAAGAAAACAATATTATCAAACAAGGTTTTCTTCATTGAACGTTTCCCTATTACCCCAACTATAACTTGGGGCTACACCAACTACTATGGTATACTAACTAACTAACTAACTAACTAACTATGGTGTACATACACACCCCCCTTTACTATTCGACTCTCATCAGTCGATGTTTCTATGGATGTATAAAACTACACGCCTATGATCTCTTTATATAGGGAGAGATCATGGCTTACAAAGGAAGTAAATCAATAGATAAGGAAACTATTTAAATCATATTAAATCACATTAAATCACATTAAATACTTTCCTAGTCTTTATCTTGTAAATCTTTGACCAAATCTTAATTAATTCCTCAAAATCTTCTATCTTTGTAGAATAACATAGTTGCCAGATTTAGTCTTTTTGTTTCATTCTTTTATTTATTTTGTCTCATCAAATCAAGAATCCCAACAGCCTTGACAGTAAAATTTAACAATGATGTATGCTCTATAGTGGCGCAACCTAGTGCAATACACTTCAATTGACAATGTGTGCCATTTTAGTGCCAAGTGCCTGTAATACACTCAGCCTTAAAACGTGCCACTTGATAAACACTCTTATACAAATGCAATTAGCGCGAGTTACTACCAAAATATGTTAATATGTTTATAATTGATAAAAACACATGTAAAATTAATAAAATACTACTCATTCAGAAGTAACAGCTTGACCTCACAACCTTTAATAAAATTAATTAAAACACATGTAAAGTAAATAATTTTAACCAAGAGATACCTTATGTCTGAACCTCATATCATTAGCTAACTTCCACTATGATCAAGTTCCACGGCAGTGGAGCCAAGAACCAAGAACATTGGATATATCTACTATTAAAATTCGAGGGAATTACATAAATCGTCCTTGTAGTTTGCCGGATTTAACAGATTTGGTCATTGTGCTTTTTTTCATCGGGTTTGGTCCTTGTGGTTTTGATCCATTGCGGGTTTAGTCCCTTGACCAACATTTCCTTAGTTTGACCAAGGGACCAAACTCATAATGTATAACAACCCAAGAATTTTCATCAAATGCAAAACCTATTTTACTATTATCACAATTATACGGGGAAATTTTTCACTTTATTACATTACTTGCATTGTCAATATCTCATTATGCAAGGTAACTTGCATAACTAAAGTAGACAAGCTCACGCAACCTATCTATGGCCATCCTGTCTTCATATATGTCAAGCAAACATCACAATATGTCAAGTCAATATCATCATATCCTTATTACAAAGTACATTATTCCTATAATGTATCATTCGCAACGTTATATCAAAACGGGCTTTAAACCGTTATCGTATACCTCTAAACCCTAATTCCATGAAGGTTTAATATCTAAAGTGAATGTACAAGCTACTAAAGCATATATACAAGTAATATAACATTTCATTTGAAATATAAACTCCCTCCAAGTCAAGTACAAGTTTTCAAAGCACAATGTACAAGTCATTAAGCATGACATCCAAAATAGCCGTTTTACCTCCGTTTTCATTCCAGTTTCTTCACCACCACTCTTGTGCAAGCTACTACACTCAATATACAATGTGTAAACCCTAATTATTCTATTCATAAGCTTTCATACACATTTTTACACTCAAAACCCTAATTTAAAAGTCAGAAACCCTAACCCGAGCTAAATACTAAACCATGACCCGTTTCCTGGTTTTTATCCATCATAAACCTAAACCAATACTTAAATAAGTTGTGATAACTTAGTTTACAACATTATCAATCATATTCAATCATCATTTCATCTCAATTATACATAAAAAATGAATCCAAGAAACCCTAAACGTACCAAAATGGATCATTCGACATGTTTACTCATTTTTAACCATTTAAAACACCAACAATCAATCAAGTGTCATTGTAAAAACATGATATGAGTTTAAAATCCACGATCTATCCTTATTTTGGCAATATATATGAATTATAAGCTCAAAAACCCTAAAGAAACCCTAATATGCCCTAATTAAACCCGCGACATATATCATTCATTTTCAACCCATTTTTAACTCAAACCACTTACCAACTCTTGATTATAATCCTTAATATATGTCCTAGAATCAGTAACCAAACATTCCTAATCAAGCTTACACGAAATACAAGCTTGAAAACTCAAGAAACCCTAATCGAACTCATAATGATCCGTGACCCTATTTTGCATATTTGACCCATTTTGACAATTTATTTTGCACAAGCTACTCAATGACAAGCACCTCTACTCCCTTAAGCAGCTTACTAAGCTCCTTGTACCATTTTGTGCCTATGGCAGCCACGGAAAGCACATGGGTGTTCCAACACCTTCTAGTTAGTTTCCACCATGCATACTCATCACATAGCCTCCCCACCTCATGATCTAGCATGTACAAGTATCCAACCTCAGATTGCAAAGCTCCATTAGTCACCAAGACTTCATTCGCCTATAAATAGAACCCATAACTCTTCATTTCAAAGCATCCCCCATCTCTTCTTTCTATAACCCAATTGAGCAAACATTCTCTGCTCCATATGATCCTATGATCATCTAAGAACATCATTCAAGCAAAGATTTGAATATTTGAAGCCCCGAGAACAAGATACAAGGCGTACGAGTGGAAATACTACCCGAAACGACCCATTTCCACCATTTTTGCTCCTTGAAGCTCAAACCCAGGTTCTGGATGTTCTACTTCTGCTCCTATACTCTTATACTGTTCATATGATCCTAAATATACTCTTGTTAAAGTTTCGTAACTCAATTCATGCTAATTTTCCATTTTGATCCAAAATCGTACACCCGAAACCCTAATTTTATGTTTTTCTTAAAACTAAATGTTATAATGGTTAAATATTGTTATAATCTCTCATAACATGCTTAAATAATGTTAATATAACAACTTTATCAAGTCTTGAAGGAATTTGAACTTAAAACCCACGCGTTTGTGTTTTAAAGCCCTAATATGACCCGTTTTGCTTCCTAGCTTAACGAATCGTTATTTTAAACTTTTATTATGTTAAATCTTTATATTTTATCTTATATTAATAAGCTATAACCTATAAATTACTTTTCATATTGAAAAATATCATTATTATGAATTTTAGGCTCAATTTGGACATGTTTTGGTATATATTATTCTCATGCTAAAGGGTATATATCGTAACTTTTCAAATATTTATAACTATAGGACCCCACACCCCTGCCTAAAATGTCACATTTTAGCAAAGTTATAAGTACAGGGGTCTATTAGTCATCTTTTTTAAGTGCAAGTTTTTTTTATATATTTATAGTTAATGGACCTAACTCGTAAAGTGCAAACTTCTTAGGTTTATTCTGCCCAATTTTCAAACAAAAGGGTTCTAATGTTGTTTTATTTTGTAATATAGTTATTAAAAACAAATTCATAAATATCGTTAATTGAGGATTACTATTTTAAATTAACGCTTCTCGTGCTGCTCGCTCATTTCCAGTGTATTGATCTATCGCATTATATCCGATGATTATCGTTTCCACAATCTTAGTGGAGCTTTCATATAAGGGTTTCATCTTGGTATTACGTTTCTAAACAGAGTTTCGTGGTTTACGATTTTAAGGCCATAGCTCTCAAACGTTTACAGTATAGGCATTTTCGAAAGTTATGTTGGCCCGATCGGTGTTTCTATTTTCCAATCTGATACTATTCTCATAACTAATTTTTTAGACCTCTCATGAACACTCTATGTTTCTAGAGGAACGCATTCTTCCCTATTGGACGTGACATACTTTATCTCAGGTTGCTTAACGTGGCCGTTTACTATCAATTTGGCTTTTTCTATCAGTTTTACTACCACGTATATGCATTGTGAGAATGGTCGTCAGCTTTCATTTTGAATATATATTACATCTCCTATCAGGTGAGTTTAACCTCGCTCTTTTACTTATTTACATGTTTTATAAACCGCAAGGGGGATGTTTTACATGCGTGTTACAGTAATCTCTTTTATCACTACTTCGTTTTTCTTATAACAAATCCTTCTGTGATTTTCGGTTTTCAAAGGGGACTTATACATGCTCTAACACCTATGATACATAGTGTGTTTTTCCAATATATCGCTTTCCCTCGATATTACCATTGAAGACTAAATGTCTAAGTTACTATATGCCACAAAATCCCTCATTTTCATGGACTATTTATCACTTAAGGACGTGGAACGCGAAAGTATTGTGGATTAGATCTAGAGGATTGACGATTCGTGTTTGTGTTAGCCGGATTGGTGTACGCAAACACACGTTATTTTGAATTTCATAGGTATATGGCAATTACCGACACTAAGGGCCATTATCTCTATATATATATACCACTTTCATTTTGTGGTTATATTATATTTACACTAGTCAGTTTGTGTGCCAAGCATGAGCTTAAACCAAGACTAAATCAGACCAAGCAGACCAATACAAGTATGATATAACCGCAATATTACGCTTCTAGTTACTATGATAATTGTATTCGTTTGCACTTACTTACAAATAACGGGCTAATTAATAACGTGACCCAAGGATTCTAATAACAATACCATTTTCATAATAATTGTGTTTGTACAATTATTACACTATAACTTGCATTCAAACTGTTTATCAAACCTATGAATTTCACTTAACCTTTGTGTTGACTTTTTAGCATGTTTATCTCAAGTAATTGAGCAACTTACGGCACGGAGTGACTGGGA
Source organism: Tanacetum coccineum (assembly GCA_026074375.1). Taxonomy (NCBI): domain Eukaryota; kingdom Viridiplantae; phylum Streptophyta; class Magnoliopsida; order Asterales; family Asteraceae; genus Tanacetum; species Tanacetum coccineum. The sequence goes on from BQNB010194613.1 coordinate 5,205, forward strand.
CTCGAAGATGGCTAAAACTTGTTATCATTCACAATGTATGTGACTAGATTTTGGGACCTGCCTTTGTAAAACTCTGATTTTAAATGAATGATAACGTATCTTTTGAATAAACGTCTCTTTTGAGTCATTTTCTATGATTATGATTGTTGTATCCATGAAGTAATACCCCAGATTAGCTTCCGCTGTTATATTGTAAAAATGGGGGTGTTACATAAAGTTTCTGAGTTTATGTCTTTGTTTGCTATGAGAGGCTAGTGCCTTTATGCACTTGATTAGATGATGTTTGTGGTATGATGATTTGATTATGATTGTGATAACATGTTTTATTCAACTTCAAGCTATTTCTAAGATCCATCTATGCTTATGCTTCATTGTGACATTATTTTATCAAACTTGGTTTATTGCTAAATGTTTCATAGGTCGCAAGGGTGATTGCTAGCAATAGATTGTAGTCGATTTGTCTATGATGGACTACCTTTTGTATTGAGCATTTCTTAAGTGTTTTGATTGAACAAGAGGCATAATTATGGGTGTTAATTAGTTTTTGAAATGAACTGCGAATCAAACAAATTGAAATTGAATTAGTCTTGAATTGATTGATTAAACTTAAAGCTTGTTTTTTTTCACTTATGATCTTGACGAAGCTTTTTGAAAAAAATAGATTAGATCACCATCTAATTATCACAATCAACATGTTGATGTTTATCACAATCATACAAATCGAATTACCCAAAATAGTCTAATCAAGTGTAGTTTTAATCGTTTGAATTTTCATCATAATCATTGTTTACTTGCTAGGAATTGTTATCAATTAAATTTAAACATTACCGAAACACACAAATCCTCTTGAATGATCCTGGCTTACCATTTAACCTCTTGCTACTAACAGACGAGTACACTTGCTCGTGTGTGTCACCAAGAATCCCAATAACCGTGTTACAAATTTAAAACTTACACACATCGTGACGTATCAAGTTTTTGGCTCCTGCCGGGGATTTGATTGTGTTTTCTAGTTTTAAATTTTGTACCATAACCATTCCCGAGCGTACCTACCTTGTTTTCGAAAAAAAATATTATTATTATTATTATTATTACCAACAGCGAGCAGCCGTCCGACCTGGTTCGAAGCCAGCCGGCTCCTCCGACCCCAACCCGAAAATCCATCCAGCTATGTGACTGGATTGCAAGTCGACCGGCTAGAAGTTTCTGATCAACGAAAAATCAATTTTCAGAAAATACTTTTACACCTTTTTACCCAAACCGAGACCTACTCAAAAACACCCGTTCATCGGGAGAAGAGGCAATTAGCCCTAATTTAGAACCCAGACGTTTTATTCATCAAACCAAAAAGAAATTCAAAAACCGAAACCGATTCATTCCTTTAGAAAACTAAGTCCCCAAAATCAAATATCCACCTTTTGAAACCCTTTACGAAGCCGAATTCATTTACAACCCATTTCTTGATCTACCATTTCTAATGGTCGACGGTCAACCTATATGAGGGAACAATCGAGCCGTAGCACCAACACCCGCGTCCGCTATCATTCTGGTTGAACTTGGTGACAACTTCACCGTAAAAGGACATCACCTCTTAATGATTAAGGACCGCCAATAAAATGGCCTTGCGCAGACCGATCCGCATAAGCACATCATCGAATTTGTCAAAATTTGCGGAATGTTCCGATATGGCACCACCGACGTAGACTCCATTAAACTCAAACTTTTCCCATCGTCTCTTTCCAGAGATGCAAAAGTTTGGTGCAACGAATTGAGTCCTAATTTTATTACTACTTGGGAAGACACGAGGCAAGCTTTTGTAAGCCGATTCTTTCCCCCGGCAATGTTTGATCGACTCATGGGAGAAATTCGAGGTTTCACCTAAAATCCTCACGAATCACTCGTTGAAGCTTGGCTTTAAATGAAAGACCTGCTTCGTAGTTGTCATGGTCATGGTTTATCCCGTGGAACCATCATCTAAATATTTTACCATGGACTTGACGACGCTACACAAGCCGTAATTGACGTTGGAGGAATTTTTCTCTATAAGACCCCTAACAAGGCATATCAATTGCTCGAAGACCGAGTACTATTGAAACTTGATTGGTCCAGGGATATCAAAACCAAACCCCTAAGGAAAACCCTTGCTTTCGCGAAAGGTAGCAACAACTCCAAACTCATGGAAAAGATGGAGGCATTAACAATTAAGATCGAGTCAGAATTCAAAGAGATCAAAGGAGAAATGAAGGAAATGCGAGACGGATGCAACAGTTGTGGAGGAATGTGAGACGGATGCAATAGTTGTGGAGGAACTCACCCATCATCCGAGTGTGATGACAAACCTATAAGAGGACCCAAAGAAGAAGCTAACTATATCTATGAAGGATATTGAGGAGGAGGATATCGAGGAAACTACTACGGTAGGATTTCTGGAAATTGGCGCGACCGCCAACTAAGAAAAGACAATTGTAATTCACAACCTCGTAAAGACAACCATCCAACTCCACTAACACCCGAAAAGAAATTCAACGAAACAGACTTCGAAAAAACCATGCGAGAGTTCATGGTTGCTCAAAAATCATCAAATGATTTCGTCAAAAACCATTTTTTCAATATCAAAATCAAAGTCGAACAAGGATAAAAGAATCACCAAGCTGCGATTTAAGACCTTGAGACCAAGTTTGGTCGACTCTCTGACTAACGTTCCACCAGACTGTCTGGTTCACTCTCTAGTAATACCTAAACCAACCTGAAACCCTTGGGATTGGATGAAAAACCTTACCGACCACCACCTGCCTGAAATGAGCATGTGAATGTCGTATTCACATGCAGCGGTAAGACATATGATCCGCCAGTAAATCCGAACAACAAAAATACTATCATCCACGATGATAGCGAGGATGAGGCCGACGAAGCAAAAAAGAAGAAGAACCGTCTTCTTCTAAGAAAAATAATTATGATCCACCACCGCTCAAGGCGTATAAACCAAAAGTTCCATACCCTCAACGCCTACGCAAAGAAAAGATGGAAGAACGGTATGCCAAGTACATGGATATGATCAAAGAATTTAGGATCAACATACCTCTCGTTGACGTCCTAGCAGGCATACCCAATTATGGGAAGTTCTTAAAAGATCTCGTAATCAACGAAAGCAAGATAGAGCAAATCTCTGTTGCCTTCATAAACGAAGAGTGCTCCGCCATTGTTCAAAACTAGCTCCCGCCTAAATTAGGTAACCCTGGAAGCTTTCTTATTCCGTGTACCTTAGCGAACTCAATTGAATGTCTAGCCTTGGCTGATCTTGGGGCAAGCATCAACCTCATGCCATATTCGCTGTACACATTACTCTTCGTTAACACCTTGAAACCTAAGAGGATGAGTATCCTCTTAGCCAATCACACTTACCAATACCCTATGGGAGTTACTGAGAATATGTTCGTTCAAGTTGGAAAACTGGTATTCTCGGTCGATTTCGCAATCCTGGAAATGGAGGAAGATAATAAAGTCCCTCTGATGTGTTATGAAAGCTTTAAATTTATAACACTAGTTTTACTCGATTTTCTAACTAACACACAAGTAAAGTATAAACCCCCGTTTATAGTATAGATTTTAGGGTAAGACCAGATCGTTCCATAGGGATTTGTGATTCTAAGAAAAGTCAATGGTTTTGCAAAAAGGTATCTTTAAGATTTGTTATGAATCTAAAGATAAACGGTAACACGGATTTCAAGATTATAAAAGGGATGTTTATTTGAGAGACAAGAGTAATGGAGGACAAACTTGGAATGATAACGATTTCATGAATTTAAGTATAACCAGATAAATGAATGGTTAGTTTATTTAAAAGATTAACCATTGACCATAATAAAGAATCCTTTCGGCCTTTAATCTTAATTATGAAAAATGCTTTAAGTTTGATTCGTGTTTGGAAATAACAAATATAAACTTTCTCAACCAAGTTCGTTAGACATGAGGTTAAGCATTAAACATTTGTGTACTTAGCATGATGATCATTTTATTGGCTAATTCTCACAAAGCTAATACCGAGTTGTCATAGACAAACAACTAGAAATCAAAACACAAAGTCGGAGTCTTTTGACCTATATCCGAACTAAATGAGTGATCAAATAATAATCAAGGATCTAAGTATATAAACATCAAGTTTATATTTATCATTTACCAAAAATTACTAGTTATCCAAGTTTAATCTCCATAACCCTTATAAGTCCCAAATAAACATGATAAAACTACTCCATATTAAGAACAAGTAAACACATAATGATCATAACAAACTCAAAAAGAATCATGATTCACAAGAGAAACAAGATTATACCAAATTCAAAAGCAAGGCTTGATGATTTCACACAAATTTCCCAAGAACTTTTATTATATTCAATAGTGAAAACCCGAAAACTATGAACGATTCTATCACAATTGCTTATAGCTTCGAAATAACCTTACTATCACTCTCTAAAATAGATTACAACCCAGGATTTGGATGAACTATAAGTGAGTTTACTCCAAATCCTAAAATTCTTCCAAACTTCTCTTTGAGAGAACTTCTTTGATTGTTGATAGAATGATATGTGTATTGAGATGAGAATGATGATGAATGGATGCTCTGAAACACTGATTTGAGGTCCCTTTTATAGCCTTAGGTCAGAGGTTGTGGGATAGATGAAGAGTCCTCACTTGAATACTTGTCATAATGATTTGGAGTAACTGCAGTGCTAAGTGCGCCGTACATTCTAAAATGTGCGCCGTACTTAGTCGTAATATTAATTGTATTGATCTCGTTCTAAAGTAAGCCACACTTCTTCAGAAGTGCGCCGCACTTGGATCCTTTTCATTAAATGCTTTCTTTAATTCTCTTCTAGATCCATCTTTAACGTTCGTTAGTACTTTTGACGGATATCTTTGGCAATTTTGGTCCTTTTGGTGATCTTTGGTCCTGAAAGACACTTTACTCAAATAAGCAACTAAACATACAATATTTAATATATTAATATACATATTTCACATATTTATGAGGGATATTTTATGTATATTTGAAGCGTTATCAAATCTCCCCAAACTTAGCTATTGCTTGCCCTCAAGGAATCAAAGCGAAAATACTTAGTTTTTAGCGAAAAAATAAACAAGTTAATGATCACAAGCATAGATAACGCGAAAAAGCAACTCATGAATTTTAAGAGATAAGTTTGATTCACACTCGCTCAATTTAGTGAAGTAAATGGTATACGTAAGTCACTCCAACGCAATCATGCAATGTTCAAATTACCATAGGCTTGTACAAGAAACTAAACTGCACCGACATGGCGTAAGCACCAAACATAAACATCAAAAGAGGTAATTTACTTAGTTATATTATTAGTTTTATATTTGTCAAAAAAAAAGTTTATAATGAAATCATAATCCACCTTATCCGTAAATATACCAACTTCCTATTTTTTTTTTCTTCCTTTTTTTTCTTACTTTGGCTTATTATTTTGCCTTCTTTTATTTCACTTGGGGGATACTTGCTTTCCCTCATACTTAGGATAAGGACACTACTTCAAACAAACTTAGAAGTTTTCAACCTTCGCACTTTATTATAATAGCGATACCAGCATTTACGTGCTTCAATTTGTACGGATAAAGCTTCAAATAATTTAATTAGAAAGCTTTTTTGAACAAAGGTTATGTATACTTATATTTATATTTATATCACCTCTTAATCAGTTAAATGTTTATAACACGCGAACGTGTTCTCACTGCGGTCTTGTAAAGATTTCAAGCACAAGTTCTAGAATTAACAAATCACCGGCACACTCATATAATTTTAAGTCGATACCAATGCTCTAGAAAAAGGTGAAAAATTACAAATACACAGCCATAACAATGGATGAGACACTTGCAATTGCATTTAAACCTTAACTCGAGAAAGCTAAAGATAAAAATCATCTTAGGTATCAAAGGTGGATACCCGAATTTCTTAAGATCTAAACCTTACTTTTTTGGGTAACAGGTATAAATATGCTATTAATGTTATCAATCCAGAGTCAGATTTTCTCTAAGTGATCAATAAAATGCTACTTTTATAAAACTCTTATTATATTTTTTTTTAATTTTAAACCAATTTTTTCTTTTCTTTTAAAAAAAAATTAAGTTTTTACTTTTCCAATTTATCTCCCCCCATACTTAATATGAGCATTGACCCTAATGCATGAAATATATATATATATATATATATATATA
>BQNB010194615.1:0-11438 GCA_026074375.1 Tanacetum coccineum
TATCTTGTGTTATTGATCTGAGAAGTAACACGCCCCAGACCCTTATTCCGGTGCGACCCAATTTAGGGGTGTTACAATGATTCTAAAGCTGAAAATTATCAATTTTTGAAAGAAATTAATCATTTGAGAACTCAATTGGAAAATCTGAAAAGAAAGTCTGTGCAAACTAAGTTTGATAAACATTCAATTTTGGGAAAACCACCAGCTGATAAATTGTTGATAAACTCTCAAATTTCAAAATCATGGTTTACTCCCAAAGTTGATATGCAAAAGAGTTTGTCAAAATCAGTCACTACACAGTCTTTGCCTTAAAATGAAAAAGATAAGCTTTTAAAACGAATTGCATATTTGGAATCAAAATTGGCATCTCAAGATATTCGTTCTTGTCAAAAAGAATATCATGAGTCGAGGACTTCATATAATGCTTTAAAAGTGAAGTTTGATTCTCTTAATCGGCAAAAATGGAACATCAATGTTTCAAAATCTTCAAAACCTACAGAAAGTGTTTTGGAAAAGGTTCACACGGGTGAATCTTCAAAACCGTTTTCACGAAGGGTTTCTCAGTTTACAACCTATTCTTTACAAAAAGATAGGAAGTTTTCTAAGAAATCTCAAATGAAAATAATCAATCTTTTGAAATATCACACTCGTGTTTTACACCGGTAAAACAAGTGTGGAGCCCAATTAAGGAATCTCAAACTTTTGAAGCATCTTCTTCTCAAAAGAGTTTTAAGACAAGTACTTTCAAAGGAAAGAATCACGTTTTTGTTACTCCACACTCTCATTTTACACCGGTAAAACAAGTGTGGAGGCCAAAGCAAAGTCATTCGAAATCTTTCAAATATTCCAAATCAGAAATGCTTTCGATGCAAAACAAGAATGACTCTGCTTCAACCATCAACAAGAAAGGAAGATTTTCAAACGATGCAAAAACAAATTTTCGGAATGTTTCATCAAATGACAATAAAAAATGGAAATCTTCTTCGTCAACAAGATTTAAAAATCCTCAAGAAACATAAATGTACGTTTTAGTGCATTTACCCTTAACAACAAAAAGAAAAATCTTTTCGGTCTTGAGCTATCCAACAAAACATTCAAAGTTTTGTAGTTCAAATGGTTTGTAATCAAATGTCAGATTGCAACCCGGTCTTCAAATAAAAGGGAAGTGTACGTTTCAGTGCGCTTTACCTTCAAAAGAAGAGAAATCTTCTTGTTTTGAGCAAAAATTATTCAACTGTTTCCAAACGATTTTCAAAAATCTTTCAAAAGTTTGCTCATCAAAATGGCTTGTTATTAAATTTCAGATAACAACCCGGTTTTCAAATAAAAGAAAAGTGTACGTTTCAGTGCGCTTTATCTTCAAAAGAAGAGAAATCTTCTTTGTCCCGAGCAATTTTTTATCAAAATCTTTTCAAAAAGTATGCTTGGGACATACGACTTCTAAGTAAATGTCAGCTTAGGACTCGTTCTTCAAATAAAGGAAAGTGTACATTTTTGTACATTTATCCTCGCAACGGGAAGCTTACAACTTCTCGGACTTGAGCTATTTCATTTAAGATATTCCAAATCTTAAGCTCAAGAAAAATGGTATACAAAATTTTGAACACAAATTTTCAAGATGTTATCAATTTTTTTTTCAAAATCTTTCAAAAATTGTGTGTTCAACACTCCCTTCTCTCGATACTTTGAAAATTCGAATCATTTTTATAAATGGATCAATTTTTGAGGGGGAGTTTTTTAAAAATCAAATGCCTTTAATGTTGTTGGATACATCTCATAAAAGTCAAAATTTATGTATCCAAAACATTCAGTGGATTCAAAAGTGGTTCTTCAGTGATATACCAAGGCATCTTAACTCTATCCCTCAATATAACTGCGGTGGCATACAAAATGAAGTGTTTTATTATTGAGGGGGAGTATAAAGGACAATGTTTTGAACAAATGAATAATAATTGATTTAAAAGTAGTTGTGGTCAAGTGTGTTTATATCGATAAGCGTGCAAATGGTGAAGATTGTGTCCGGTTACGACCGTTTCCTGAAATTAACAGGATGAGGAGTGAGCAATCTACTGACCATACGTTTTAGATATCAACATATTTTGACGCAACTAGTTTTTCAAATGTGTTTAGAACATTCAGAAAGGTTCTAAATCATAATCATGCTATATCCGTTTTCTCCCATGTGTTTTCAAAATCTCTAAAGCATTTTAATCTATTGATTCAAAAATATCAATATGGTATGCTATTTTTGAGGTGGGGGATATGGATATAAAATGAGTTCAAGAAAGATAAATGCTTAATTGTGGAATAACAAAGTGATCAATAAAAGAACTTAATGTGCAATCAACTCTTTCCTCTTTGTGCAAAGAATTTTGAATATCAATGCACATGTGTAGGGGGTATTTCTAAAAAATGAAACTTTCAAAGTGTTAAATGTTTTGATTTATATCAAACACTTTGATGGATTTTCAAATGGTTTTATGTAGGTTTCGATAATAATACACTTCAACCAACTAACTCATGATGATCATAGAATAAATAAGGTGGTAGGTTAGGTGTTATCCAAGAACCAACCAAACCGGAGGGATCTACCCAGGGACATTCCATAGATAGAATAGAAGTCCTTAGGTATGATAGAGTTGGATGTGAATGGGAATAATGTCAACAAAGGCATGAGCTATCATCGGAGCAATCACAACATGATGATAGTAATGACGTCTTGGTGGACATTGAAGGGTTGAGGAATGAAAAATAGAAAAGAAATGATGTCAAAGGGTGAAAGAAAGAAGCCTCCACAAACTTTTTAGGCAGAAACTAGGTCCATACATAATCTATCGAATATCACAAAAGAGAAATTTAGTATTGAAGAAAGACATCATGACCTAGTGATCGCAATTCACAACCCTTCCCATGCCACTCAAGTTCCTCAAGAAGAATTCTTTTGTTTTCATTGTCCCAGAGATTAAAAGCAATAATCCAAATGACTCTACTTCGAGATTATTGATATTGACATGAGGCAGTCTACTCCAACTCACCGATCAAAAAAACCAAAACGCACTTATTGAGTTCTAGAACCAAATAAAACAAATTATAAATCTCCCATAGGACACAAAAGTAACATTTGTATAAAACCACAAGATACAAAAGTTATCAAGATTAGCTTAAATGGTCTATGTGAAAATTGCAATGCTTTGTGACATTGCCGAACATTCAATAGTGATCTTAAGTAAATATTCCACGATGATGAATGACATCCTACAGTGCTAACATCAAGCCAACGCTGAACGTAGGTCACTAATTTGAAAATAAATGTTTAATGATTCAATTAGTGTTAACTAGTTATCTAAGTGATCTAGTAGTTATCGTGTTTTTTGGAATTTGTTTTTGAAAAACACAAACAACATTTCCTTGATTCATTCAAGTAAAGTGTTGGATTACCAAGGTTACTTATGATGTCACTATATTGATAAGGGGGGATTGTTGGAATTGTCATTAGTAGTTGACTCTCATGCTTAGACCGCACTCCACACATGACTTTACTATCGAATATTCAGGTGTAACAAGGTTATGATTATGTTTGATGGTCATCAAATATAATCAGGGGGAAGAGAAGTGTTCTAGCTGAATATTTTGATAAAGCGCAACAATTAGGGGGAAGAAATGTGTACATCCTGGACTTAATTAACTTTGGTGTATACAATATAGTGCAACAACTGGGGGGAAGAAATGTGCACATCCAGGACTTAATTGACTTTGGTGTATACAACATCCAAGACTTAATTGACGTGGAGGTTATAGTTTTTTCTTCTATGAGTTGTTTGTGTGAAGTATGTGCATATGAATGGTTGTTTATTTGGGGGGAAGCAATTAGGGGGAAGAACATCAACAACATCTCTACATTTCAGAAGCAAGAATAATGTCATATTCATTCCTTCATATCTCATACTCAAAGTTCAAAGATACACTTCCGCAACTCTGATAAATCAAAGAACTTCCTCCAAACATCAAATGTTGTTGATAAAATAAAAGGACAAAAGTTTCTAAACATAAGGAAGATTGTAAGCTAACAAGAAAAGTAGAAGATATGTTGGTTAGAAGCTCAAAGACAAATCAAGATGGATTCATGTTAAAGAATGATGATAAGAAGAAGAATCTCAAAGGCAAAGAAACAAACAAGGAAAGGAAAGATCAAGATCAAGATCACTAGAGCATGATTGGAACGAAACCAATATTTCACAACAAGACTCAAGACAAACAAGCATTAAAGTTCAAAGTTCAAAGTCACAAGAGAGATCTCAATGATCATCCTTTAGGGGGAGATTGTTACGAATAAGAAAATGATGATCATTAATGCAATCAAAGAGAGATCTCAATGATCGTCCCTTGGGGGAAGATTGTTAGGAATGATAAAAGTGACGATCTTATTAAGATTGAGTCTGTTATTAATTAGAAAAATAAAATTGTGTAATAGGTTTAATTGAAAGGTCGTGACTAAAATAAGTTTCACGAAACCTGGCTAAATACCAAAGACTAAAAGACCGAGAGCACCTTTGCTCTACTTGAAAACATGGGTATAAATACCCTACACTCCTCATTTAAGTAAAGTTTCTTCCAATCATATTCTAAATCATTTTTTCTCTAAATCCTCATTCTCCCTCTTTCTCTCTCTACTTTTTAATCTTTCTCTCTCTAGACTAAACACTCTATTGCTTATTGATCCTGAATTCAAGACCTAACAATATGCTTAAAGTACTTCGGATGAAGTATTTAAGTTGTCATAACAAGGAATGGAACATGGACTAGAATTGAGACAGAAGAAAGAGAAGCAAACTAAGATGATTTATGGAATGTGTTCCATCATTCCTAAACCAAGACGTAGATAGTTAAACGATTCACATTTAAGAGGTTTAGTAAGAATGTAGACGATGTTGTCGACGGACGGCACTTTTTCGATTGAGATATGTCCTTTCTAGACATTATCATGAAGCAAGTGATGACGTATTTCGATGTGTTTAGTGCGAGAATGTTACACCGGGTTTTTGTTAAGGTCAATCGCGCCTTTGTTGTCGCACATGATAGGAACGTCGTTGAGTCGTACGTCGTAGTCGATAAGAGCTTGTTTCATCCATAGTGCTTGTTGACATGCCTTTCTGGCGCTTACATATTCGGCTTCAGTAGTGGATATAGCAAGAGCGGATAGGTATACTTCGAGAACCAAGATGTCAAACAACATCCACGAACGTACAAATACCGCTATGCTCGTTCAGTCCACAAATCTCCCGCATGATCCGAGTCGGCATATACTACGTATTTTTAATCAGGTCCCTTAGGATACTATAATCCTAAGTGCATAGTGCCTTTAATGTATCGGAAGATACGCTTAACCGCTTCAAGGTGAGAGGTTTTGGGAGCCTCTTAGAAGCAGGCACAAAGGCAAACACTAAACATGATATCAGGCCTACTTGCCGTTAGGTATAATAAACTACCTATCATGCCTTGATACTTGGTACTATCTACTGACTCACACTCTTCTTCTTTCGTGAGTTTGGTATCAAGGACAGGGGGTTTTCATTGGTTTTAGACCTTCTGAGACTAAATTTCTTAATGCATTTCTTTAATATACTTAGATTGATTAAAAAAATACCATCTTTCATTTGTTTTATTTGTAATATAAGGAAGAAGTTAAATTCACCCATCATGCTCACCTCGAACTAGTCATGGATGATTTTGGCAAATTCATCACACATGTCTTGACAAGTCAACCGAAATAAATTTCATCAACGGAATATTTGAACAATGATGAGATTTGAACTTTTCTTCTTAGTAAAAAGAGTGTTATCTACCATTCCCATTTTATATTCATGTTTAATAAGGAAAGCTTTTAATCTATCATACCAAGCTTTGGGTGCTTGTTTAAGACCATATAAAGCTTTCTTTAATTTATAAACATGATTCGGTTTTCGAAATCAATAAATCCTGGAGGTTGTGCTACGTATACCTCCTTATTGATAAAACCGTTCAGGAATGCACTTTTTACATCCATTTGGTATAGTTTAAAGTCTAAGGCACAAGCATAAGCTAATAATATTCTAATGAACTCAAGTCTATCAACCGAGGCATAAGTTTCATCATAATCGATGCCCTCTTGTTGGTTGTAGCCTTGAGCAACTAACCTAGCCTTATTTCGAGAAATAATACCATTCTCGTCTAACTTATTTCTAAAAACCCACTTAGTTCCTATGATTGTCATATTCCTGGATTGAGGAACTAACTCCTAAACGTCGTTAGTAATGAATTGATTTAATTCTTCTTGCATGGCGACTATCCAACTTTCATCTCCTAATGCTTCATTCACATTCTTAGGTTCTATAGTTGATATAAAACAAAAGAAGTTACTTTTTGTTTTGGGCTTGTGACCTAAGGGTTCTTTGGTTAAGGTTTCCTATGACATTTTCTAATGGGTGGTTCCTAGATTCCTTAATGTTGACTATTTCATCAATCACTAAAGTTTCATCCACAATGTCATTTTCTAAGTTTTTCTTTTCGGTGACTTTAATTGCTTCTTCTTCATCTAAGTTATCATCCACCAAGGGTGATGTCTTAGAGGGTGGAGGAGTTTCATTGAATGTCACGTTAAGTGATTCTTCGACTTTTCTAGTATGTTTGTTTAAGATGATGTAGGCTTTACTATTTTGAGAATAACCTAAAAAGACACCTTCGTATGACTTTGGGTCAAACTTGGTAAAGTAATCTTTTGTGTTCAAAATGAAGCACTTGCTTCCAAACACTCTAAAATAATCTAACGTAGGTTTTATACCTCTTAAGAGTTCATAAGGTGTTTTCCCTAGAATGGATCTAATGAGAATTCGGTTGAGAATATATGTTGAAGTATCTGCGGCGTTACACCAAAACTTTTGTGGTAACGATTGCTCATTCAACATGGTCCTACTCATCTCCTGAAGTGTCTTATTTTTCCTTTTGACCACGCCATTTGATTGAGGAGTGCATGAAGCCGAGAAATTATGTGTAATCCGTGGATTGCAAAACTTTTCCAATTCATCTTCATTATCAAATTCTCTACCGTGGTCGGTTCAATTGACACTATTGAACAACCTAATTGGTTTGGATTTTCTACTAAATATTTCGAATTGATCGAAAGCTTTGTTTTATCCTTAAGAAATCTAGTCCAAGTATACCTAGAGTAGTCATCTACTATGACTAGGGAAACGGTGACTCTGTAACTCCCGTATGGCGGACGAACCGAAAGAGATCCATATGGATAAGTTCTAAGCATCTAGTCGTTGAGACTACATTGCATAGCTTTGTAACCTAGCGTAGTGTTTTTCCTAATTTTGCAATCAACATAAAAATGTATGAACAAACTTAACTTAGGATAAGTTTCTACTAATTCCTTAGAGTCAATGATTGAATTGAGACGCATATTATACGTGTCCTAACTCCTAGTACCATAAGGTAGGAAATTTTCCATCATCGTAAGTTTAGACAATTTGATCCTTAGGCTTATTTCCTAATTTCATCACATATAAGCCTTTCTTCCTAATACCTCTGCCTATGACTTTACCCTCCTTAGTGATTTCACTATCATGTTCAGAGAAAGTTACTCTACACTTATTGTCACATATTTGTCCTATACTTAGCAAATTAAATCATAAGTTATCAACATGTTATTACATATTATTTGAGAGAGGTTATTAGAAATCGTACCTTTGTCCAATGATGTTACCGCGAAGATTACAACCAAAATGACGTTACACTCTATTGTAAGCTTGTAGGTGTATAAGAGCTTCAGTGCCGTTCATATGTTTTAAGAGCATCCGCTATCCTTGATACCATTCGTCGGCTTCCAAAGTCGACTCCAAGTCATATCGTATTTATATAAACAATAACTCAACATTTGGTCCCCAATATCTCATGGTCCAAAGTTTGTTATGCCAACAGATCCCTTTGCATTTTTGAGCAATTGGTTGAATGTGAGAATGGAAGACAGCATTTCCCATGGCAGTAACTTGACGTGGAAAGTTTTTTCAACTTACGGGAAAGCATGAGGTTGTTTTTGTCGACCAAAGTGTCCTTTATTGGTTGCGGTGTTTTAGGACGCAATAATATTATTTACATCTAGGAGTAAGTTTTTTGATCTAAAATTAGTGTAGAAAATCTAACTCCGGGTTTTGACAATGATCTTATAAAATTGTTTAACTCATTGTCACATACAACGGGAAACTTTGCCTTGATATACAATTATGTGTTTTGTCTAGACCCAAAATGATTTTTGATAAGACACAGTTTTTTTCAGATCCAGGCTTTTGCTGGTGTGCGGTCCCCATATATATTTTGGGGCCGCTCGTCATTTAGGGGCTGCCCATGATTTATGGGACCTCCATCAGAAAATACGCCTTTTTTAAGCTGTTTCACAAATTTTATTTCCTTAGTTCCACAATGATGATGCTTCAAATGAAATAAACCACCTAAACCTAATTTTATCACAGAAGGGTTTGGATTACTAACATTTCAATTAAGCAATGTGTACTGTTTCAAATTTGTTTAATCTAATAGATTCATCTTTGAGTTTTTTCATCAGAAAAAAATTTTTAAGTTCATGAACACTTTTGCACAATCGAGATCAACTCCCTTTGTTTTCTCGAGTGTGGACAATTTATCTTTTAAACTTTAAGGCTCATTTTTCTACGACTAATTTCTAGTAGCTTTTAACTTTTTGTTTTTTTCAGTGATTATCTTTAGACTCATTTTTGAATAACTTTATCATATTCTATTGTCTAAAGCTATATCAACAATTGATGAGTTTTCATCACTAAAGTAATGAATGATTCGGGACAAACTCACTTGATTCGTGAGCTACAAGAACGAGACACGTTTCCAACTTTGACCTTTCATCATCTACTTCACCGCTATCGCTCCAAGAGCTCCGACAAAGCAAATTGGTTCTATCTTTCGGTGGTTTTTGGACATCTCCCAATAAGATGATTTGTCGCCACATCTAAAGCATTTTCTACACCCTTTTACCGTCATTTTTTTTTTTTTTTTTTTTTTTTTTTTTTTTTTTTTTTGTTTTTTTTTTTTTTCTTTTTTTTTTTTTTTTTTTTTTTGTTTTTTTTTTTTTTTTTTTTTTTTTTTTTTTTTTTTTTTTTTTTTTTTTTTTTTTTTTTGTTTTTTTGTCATCACGACTTCTTTGGAATGCCTTTTTGTCGTTCTGAGGTAGTCTCACGAATCTACCTCTTCTTTTAAAGAACTTCTTGAAGTCTCTTACCACCATGAAGTACTCTTCGTCTTTACTACCGAAAGTCAAACATTCTTCATCACTAGATTCTTTCTTAGCCTTTAAAGCAATAGATTTTCTTTTAACTTTTGCTTTGACTATTTCAGAATCTTCTGATGTCATTTCGTGAACCATTGAGGTTCTCGATTATAGCATCAAGAATAGTACGTTAAGCCTTTCCACTACTTCAATCGCCGAGACCTTTTGCTCTCCATTTAGGATGTAGACTCTAAGAACTTCCTTACTCAGTTCTTACAAGAATAACCTTCATAAGAGCCTTTAAGACTAGTAATAATAGTATTAAATGAGAGCAAAACAACTATCATAGATTCGTCTTCGGAAATGCCGAATTGTCATATTGTTGAACAAAAGGTCGATCTTATTATCTTTGACTTGGCTATTACCTTGATTGTTGATAAACAAAGTTATCTAAATTTTATCTTTTTGGCCGTGTTACACATGGAAAATATTCTTTCATATTCTTGTTCTTGGCAAACATTGAAAATTAAACCAGATTTGCTTCATTATTTTTCCGCAAGTCTCTTTTGAGATCATTGGTTTGTTTTTACAAAAGGGGACAACCTCACCTAATTTTGTTTTCGGATTTTATACAAAAGGTTGAAAATTCACATTGTAATAAACATGTCAAAGATCTAGATCTTTTTGATTTAACATCTGTCTCAATCTATTTGTTCATAAATAAAACTACGGCTTTTCAAAGAGTGGTGGTCTTTGCATAGATCGCCCTTCTAGATATTTGTCGGAAATCCATAGATTGATCCAAGCTTTAAAATACAATATATTTTAAAAATCTTGAGTGACCTTGCTCCTGATACTAATTGTGGAAACTAGAAAGGAAGGAGGGGGGGTTGAATAGTTTACATGTTTGTTTTACGGTTTAAAAGTTTACTTTCAAAAATGTATAGATCCGAGTTATATGTTCAATCAAATCACAATATGAACAAGCAATAACTATCTAAACGAAAACTAAATAACAACAATAATAATGTAAAGAGATAAGGAAAGAAACAACCAAACCAAGACACCGAGATTTTATAGTGGTTCGGCTACGAAGCACCTCTTCGCCCTACTCCACTCCCCGAGTATCCTACTCGAGATTTCACTATGTCAACAAGCTCCCTTTAGGCGGAGAAAACCGTTTACACGCCGCTTACGTTATTTTCCGACACTAAGCTAAATGTCGAGTCCTAATCTTAGCTAGAACCAATCTACCACTTCACAAGATATACACACTCACAAGATCTACACTATCGGACTACCCAATATTCCGAAATCAACATATAAACAAGATAAATACAAAAGAGTTCTTGTACTTAAAGAAATGAAGGATAGATTTCACTAATTAGACACTGTCGTTACATGACGAATATGAGTGTTCTTCTCTTGCACTTGAATGAGATGGAAGAGATGAGAAGAAGATATTAGATCACTTGAAACAAGATCTAAGTACGTTAGTGATCAAGGTATTTAGTGAGAGAAAGAAGGTTTAGAGAGAGAAAGAAAAGACTAAAAAAATTTGTGCAAAGAGGAATGATTTTTCTACTGAGAATGAAGCAGTATTTTATATGCAGAAATCATAACGCTTCTCTAGGGCTGTCCATAATATAAGTGGTCGCCGCCTAGACTCCGCTCCCTTTTTGTCTTTTTGTGGAGAAGGTTGTATCTGGTGTAGAAGCTTCCGTTTTGGGGGGAAAATTTGACTTTCAAATTTAAATTTCAAATTTTAAGTTTTTAATAAAACTTTTTATTTTAATTAGAAAATATTTTGTAAATGTATTTTTGAGAAAATACTTTTGTAGAATTAAAAGTGAGGATTAAGAGAAAAATATTTTCTTGATCACTAATCATGCTTAATTATTTTGTTTGTCCATACCTTAAGTGATCACTAATCTTATAAATGAAATTTTACATTTAATAATTTGTAAACGTTTATTTTTATTATAAACGTTTTTACATTTTGTTATTATCAAAACGTTGAGAGGTCAAAAAATATAAATAACGTTTTTGAGCATTATTTGTATTAATTCCACCCAATTTCCTTTTAAGCCCCATTTTAGCCTTTAGCCTTTCAGCTCTTTAGAGCTTATTTCCAGCTTATTGGAATAAGCTGGTTTAGTGATTT
>BQNB010194617.1:0-11438 GCA_026074375.1 Tanacetum coccineum
AAGACACTAAGGGACGACACCCTTTGTGTCTTAGGGTCGAAAATGTCGACCCTAAGTTAACATTATGTTGTAGTGATGGTCTATGTGGTCTGTCGGGTTTAACGAAAATGGTCCCTCATTTAACGGTCAAACTAACGGAAATATCGGTCAAGGGACCAAACCCGATACGGGTTAAAACCATGAGGAGAGGATCCAGGAAATAAAAGATGAAGGACCATTTTCGTTAAACCCAACAGACCACATGGACCATTTATGCAATTAACTCTTACACCTATCCTTTTGTATATGAAACCTGGTGAAGTTGTATGAATGGTGTAATACAAATTTGTGTTGTAGGTTTTGTGTTAATTAGTACGGGGTTTAAAGATGTTGGTGAATGACTAGCAAGGTATTCTCGCGTTGCGACGACGGGTACTCTATGATTGAAATTTTTGACCAACAATATTTTGCTATTAATATATATTTACCGTGACAATAACTTTATAGAAAAAGAGAGTTTTTTTTTTTGTTGTAATATCTTTAAGCAATAACATACTATTTCATATAAAGATATTAGTGCACCCACGTGATACAAGTCACGAACGAGGTGAGTTTAGAGTTAGTTTTTGTTTTGGTTTGATACAAACAAAAATTGTAATCCAAAATATTAACACAAATTTTTTAGTCCTACTATTTCTAATCCTAAACCACTACTCGGCCCAATACACAAAATGATAACCGGCCGCTAAGGGCCCGTTTGGTTTGTGGGTTTTAAAGGGTTTAGACTCATAGAAAGTTTAAATTCATTGTTTGGTAGAATTTTGTTGGACTCAAAGGAGGGCGTGATGCCAATTTTGAATTCCTTAGCATGTTAGTGGGTTTTTTGTGGAATTACTGACATATGACACATCAAATCCATTTCAACCGTATATTCCTTATCTTCTTTTCCTTTTTTTTTTATTTTTTTATTTTAAGTTATTATAACTTTTTAAATTTAAATTAATATTTTATTTATTTTATAATATATTTTCTCCCTCCAAAATCAATTCTAAATCCAAATCCTAATCCTAATTCTAAACCCATCTTCAAACCAAACGGGCCCTAAAACTCTTATAACCCTAACCTTACTTCATTACATTTCACACCTAAACATTAGCCACCACATTAAATTTCTCTTCGAATTGCCAAGTCCCAGGACTGGGATTTGATATGTATAGTTAATGCACCCGTTATAAATGGTCCTTGTGATTTGTCGGATTTAACAGAATTAGCCTCTAGACTTTTTTTCCCGAATCCCCTCTCTATGGTTTTGACCCGTATTGAGGGTTTGATCCCTTGACCCTAACTCTGTTAGTTTGACTGTTAAGTATGAGGCTATTTTGGTCATTTCACATATCCATTACTCCCACAGTATCTATTACACAAACATCTCTTCTACTCCAATAACACAAACATCTATGTATATCTTCTCACTTTTTCTCTCTTGAATGTCCCATTCGATCCACCACAAAAAATAGCTGTCCGGCCACTGTTAAACGCTAACAATCATAAAACGCCGACACACAACATTAGCCCTCTAGCCACCACTAACCGACAGAAATTCGGTCGTTACATATCTCATGGTCATCACGGCAGACCCCCCCCCATCTCCCCTCAGATTTTGGATGTTTGTTGAAGGCAAGGGTGTTTAGATTGTTTTAATTATAGGTTAGCGTTTTGATCTTAGTTTTTTTTTTTTTGTCAACCATGGTTTCTGACACATTGGCCGAATAATCAACGGGGTTTGAACCCACCGTCATACAGACTCTAACCAGGTAAAGCCCTCCCTTTTTAGGAGGTTGGCGTGACCACTCAAGAAAATAGGTTTTTTGTCCTTTTCAAGTATGTTAAAAATGGTATTTGAAGAATAGAAAATGATAAGTTGATAATGGATGCTGACAAAGGGTATTTGAATCGGACTTCGGATAGGTTGTGATCTCAGGGGCGGAGTCAGGATTTTACGTTAAGGGGGGGCGAACACTATAGTGTGAAATCAGAGCCGATCTTGACTTTTCTGGTGCCCTGGGCAAGATGATCGAAAAATGCCATATAGGCTTATATACTCGATACGACTACGCAAAAATATTCATATATATTCAATAAAACATAAATTATATTAAAATTACGTAAATCTAATTCAAATTCAAAATAGTTTTACACACCGTTGTGTCTCTAAACACTAGCAGTATGTGGATTATCCAACGTAGATTACCCTTTTAGATTTCAAGTTTATTGGCTAACAATGTTTACAAATTTACAAGCACACGTTAAAAAAACAGTAAAACTCGAAACCTTATAACCTACAAAAATAGTGAAAAGTTGTAACATAAAATGACATAATTAAATTACTTCCATTCTCTTGTAACACGTGCTAGTCAAACAAAGGGTATGTTTTTCCTACACACTCACGCAACCAATAAAGAAAAGTTACAAGACTTCATCTTCCCTACAATTTCCGACGACTATTTCTTTTTTTTTCGGTAACTGTAAAATCCAGTGTTTTGAAACCCGGTTCGACCGGCCGGATAGTCCAACGGTTTAACCGGTTTCCGACCAGGAAAAAAACGTGTCAACAATAAACCGAGTTTCATAATTTCGAAACACCACGTTAGACCCTGCCGAGTTAGAGTGACCCGGTCCAACCCCGGAGCCATAGCCCGGCCGGTTTCGGTTTATTTTTCCGTATTTTTTTTACTGATAAATAAAACATATGTAAATGTATATATTTGCGACGTAATATTAATTTTACATGTTTATAAACTTGTTTAATAAATAGTCTTTAGGCTAAATATATGGAATATTTCAGATTTAAATACATTACTTTCTTCTAATTATTCCATTCTCTTGTAACACGTGCTAGTCAAACAAAGGGTATGTTTTTCCTACACACTCACGCAACCAATAAAGAAAAGTTATAAGACTTCATCTTCCCTACAATTTCCGACGCCTATTTCTTTTTTTTTCGGTAACTGTAAAATCTTTTCTCCAACTAAACGTTTATTAAAATTGGATAGAGTTAATTGCATAAATGGTCCCTGTGATCTGTCGGGTTTAACGAAAATAGTCCCTAAATTTTTTTTTTTCCCGGATCCTGTCCGTCCCTGTGGTTTCGACCCATATCAGGTTTGATCCTTTGACCAACTTTTCAGTTGGTTTGACCGTTAACTGAAGATTCAGATGGATGAAATGACGTAAATACCCTCGTAAGTGTTTGAAAATGGTCCCTGTGGTTTGTTGTATTTCGAAAATAGTCCCTCTGACTATTAGTTAATTTTTTTTATTTGTACCGTTTAAAAAAATTATTCGTACCTTTTACTTTTTTTTAAAAAAATTAAATTTTAAAATTTTCTTTTTTAACTTTTGAAAAAAAAAATTATTTTTTTTTGTAAGAAAACTAAAAAATGTATAAAACCGTTAAAAAAAATTAAATTCAATTATTTTTTTTATTTTAAAAAACAATCGAAGAAAAAGTAAAAAAGTTTTTATTTTTTTATATTTTTTTTAACTTTTAAAAAAAACTAATTTTTTTCGTAACAAAAAAATATTTTTTGTAAAAGAATTAAGATTCTAAAAAGTATGAAATTTTTATAAAAGCTTTTTTTTAATTTAAATTTTTTCACGTATAATAACGTTTAAAAAAGTTTAAAAAATATTTTTAAATTTTTAAAATTTTTATAAAAGCTTTTTATAAAAGTTTTTCACGAATTAATTTTTTTTCAAAAGATTTTGTCATCATTGAATAATAACGTCCTAAAAAAAGTTTTTAAAAAACAATAAATTTTTTACTACATTTTTAAGTTTTCTCACAGGAAAAAATTAATTTTTCTTTTCAAAAGTATGAAAAGAGAAAAATTTAAATTTTCTAAATTTTTTAAAAAAATATTAAACAGGTACAAACAAATTTTTCTTAAAACTACGAATAAAAAATAATTAATTAATTGTCAAAAGAGATTATTTTCGAAACACAAGAACAAACCACATGGACCATCTTGCAAAACACTTACGAGGTGGTATTTAACGTCTTTCAGCCATCTGAACCTTCAGTTAACTCAAACCAACGGAAAAGTTGGTCAAGGGACCAAACCCGATATGGATCGAAACCACAGGGACAGGATCCGGGAAAAAAAAAGTTTAGGGACTATTTTCGTTAAACCCGACAGACCACAGGGACCATTTATGCAATTAACTCAATTGGATAACTTGTTTATTGTTCTACTTAATCACCACAACACCATCATCATCACATAAATATATTAAGGGGGCCCCGACTTAGCACAACTAATGAACTTTCACAGAATTTACCAGCTTAATACACATGAACATGGGCTTATGGGCTGGTTGGGAGGGGCCCAGCACCCCCTAGTCCCCCACCCCTTCCGCCCAATGTTCTTGATAAATACTTAAGGGCCCGTTTGGTTTGCGGGTGTTGCACTGTTGGACTAGATTGAGATACAAAAACTATAGTTTAGTAGTGTTTTATGAGAATAGGAAGAATATATGGGCCCACAAAACCCATATGACTCTAACTTGATGGGTGTTGCTTAAAACCTATGACAAGCATCATTTCCAAATTTCTCATCCACGCATTTTTAATATTCTTTTTTACTTTATATTTTTTTAAAAGAAAATTTTATTTTTACAATATTTTTAATCCTATATAAATTTAATAAATTAAATATATTTATATATAATAATATATTTTCTCTCTCACTATTTTCTCAAACATTTCCCAAATCTTTTAAACATTTCCTAAATCTTAATACCACTTATAAACCAAACGCACCCTAAAATAATACTCCTTTTTGTTTTAAACTAGTAGGGTACCCGCGCGTTGCAGCGGCGGGTACCCTGCAATCAAAATTCGTGAGGAATAAATTTTTCAATCATCATTTTTTTGTTACAATAGCTTCATAGATAGTTAGATTTTTATGCTGAATAACTCTATGTATAAGCAACATATTTCATATAACAATGGCGTACAACTCTATGGTGTGTGACGTTTTGTATTATGCATACAAAATCGCGTTTTGAAGTATTCTTTATTTTTTTTATCATGAACCAGTTAACTGGTTTGGCTTGTAGTTTAACCTTGCATCAAGGACCAGTAGTTTTCGCGTTCGTGTTATGAAAAAGCTAAGACACAGTTTTGGCTTGCGGGTTTGACAAATGCTTAGAAGAAAGGTTGTCTAGTATATTGATTAATACATTGTTTGGTTTGTACCATGTACTATATTAGTTGTACTTTGGAGTGATGGAGTATTTTAATAATAGCATTAATTATATGTATGTATTAGTGCATTAAATAATTTTATACAAGCATAAAAAAACTTGTCTTACTTTAAAAACAATGATAAGGGATTTTGTGCATATAAAGATTGTACTATAAGCTTGATAGGTTGTATTACTTAAATTTTTGTGTGCATGTTGTGATATGATGGGGATGAAGATGAAATGGGGTGAAGATGAAAATATGTTTGTTAATAATAATAATATTAATAATATTAATTAAAAAAAAATAAGATATTTAAGAAAGTTAATAACATAATAAAATAAAAATAAAAAAATAATCGGAGGGCATTTTTGTCATTTCGTCTTACCAAACAACTATTTAACAGTCAAACTAACGGAAATATTGGTCAAAGGACCAAACCCGATACGGGTCAAAAGTTTGGGGACTGGATCCGTTAAAAAAGTTTCGGAGGGACTAAATCCGTTATACCCGACAAACATTAGGGACGAATTATGAAATTAACTCTTTAATAAATAAAGTTTATTATATAAAAAGTCGCAAATAGATAAAAGTTAAGGGTCCGTTTTGTATATTTTTTTTTTACGTTGGGCCAGATTGGGAGAAATTTTTTTTTGGCCTAGATTTTGGGCTAGTACCGTGTGTACTGTAGCATGTACTGTAGCAGAGTGGATTTTTTTGGGGCCACTTTTGGGCTAACTTTGTCAAAGGTGGGGTCAAACATTTGTGAATTGTATTATAGGGTAATTTCGTTAAAGATTTTTGTATATGTGATAGGATTTTGTAATTGTCTTTCAAATGGTATAACATCCTCGTGTTTTTAGCATTATTGGTAAAAGATCAGTAGTTTTTAATAGTCAAAAATTCATTTTGTGGTTGGAGATTGCCGGAAATCAGCGGAGGTGCCTGGGATGTGCTTTTAAGGTTATCGAAATATGGAGAAGGTTGCCGGAAATCCTGGTGGATATGTGATGCAGATGAATGGAGAAGACGATGTTGAAGATTGAGGGAATTTTTGTCACTTCGTCTCTTCAAACAAGCATTTGACGGTCAAAGTAACTAAAATATTGGTCAAAAACCCAAACCCGTTACGGGTCAAAAACCAGAGAGGATCCGTGAAGAAAAGAAAAGTTTAGGGCCCAAATCCGTTAAACTCGACAAACCACATGGACCATTTAAGCAATTGACTCTTTGTATTATATAAAACATTAAGGTACACATGACCCGCATTTGAAGTTATATAACCTCATTTAGCCACAATGCAAGTATATAAGGACAGTATAGGAAGTTTTATCTTTATTAAATAAAATGGTATCTTTACATTTCACATCTCGACATGCTTCCTCTTCCGATACCAAATGCATTGTTCCATCACAGGATATGATGATGTACCTTACCGTCGAATCCTCACTGATGGCTATCAAGATTTCTGCATCGTCTATATTATGCTGCCAGAAGGAATCAACGCGTCTTTGATGACTGTCACGATTCCGCTTTTTATGAAGTACCCTTCTGTTTCTCTTGCTGCTTCTAGAACGTTATCACTGTTTATAATCTGCCATTTCACAAAATAAGAAGATAAACAGCGAGTCTTTCTCAACTATTACCACATGCTAACAACGGATTAGCAAGACTGTTTGAGCGTGCAAAGAGGTGGAAAAAAATGGGCAAGACTGTTAGTGTCAGGACAAACTGGGTTTGGGTCAAAAAGAGTAATTTTGACCCGTACACTCTTTCTCCAAAAAAATTCAATAATATTAGTTCATTATATCATGATTGAAGTTTTTGAATATTATGAGAGGCTTTTTGCATTAATAGCATACTCCGACCAACTTTAAACCTGTTTTCTTTAATTTTCTTTAATTGCCCATTTAGATATGAAACCTAATCTGAATCGACCCAATAATAAGTAAATGGGTCGAACCACCTATATATATGCACATATTTGTATTAACCGAAAAAAACTTTATTACAAGTTACCTTCACATTGTCTCCTATGCGTGCATTCTTGTCAATGATTGCTCTTTTGATGTGAGTGTTTTTCCCGATACCAATCGGAACACTACCTTTTGCAGCAAGAAGCTCCCTGTCAGCATCAGTCTGGAACACAAAAACAACAAAAAATGAACTTTTATGATGCTTGTGATTTTTTATTCCAGTCAAGGCATGACTCGCAGGAAAAAGTCTAATATCAGGAATACACTTTCCTAGTTACTTAAACTGACAAAAAAATAACGCTGTTTTTAGGAACTGTTAAACATTATCGTGACGTATTACCTCATAATAATCTGCTCCCATCAGCAATGAATCTTCAATGACTGCGCCTTCAGCTATGCAAGATCGAAGTCCAACAACAGAATGATGAATTTTGCAGTTCTGCACAACCAAGATTGAAAGAAATATCAGTTTATCAGAGGAATTTCAGTCAAGGAAAATATACCATGTAAACTATGCAGTAAAAACAACGCACGCAATAGACCAGGTAATAACATTTTAAGTGAATATGTGATCAATAATGTTCCTATGTGTCATGATAAATTAAGTTCTTGTACCACTCTTTGGACAACTGGGTCAAATATGCAACCTATCAGTAGAACACTACAAACAAGAACAGTAACCTTCTAACCTTAATCACACACCCTTCACCAATAACACTATCTGTGACATCAGCATCAAGCATCTTCGAAGGAGGCAAATATCGAGGTTGGGTGTAAATTGGAGATGAGCGATCGTAGAAACTGCATCAAACATACGACCCAATACTTTTAAGCCACAAAATAAACAGGATAATAGGAAGCTAAGAGACATCAATGCCATTAAAAAATGTAATTACCTGAAATCTGGCACTGGTTTCTTTGTAATTCCCAAATTGGCATTATAGAAAGCCTCGATGGTACCAATATCTTCCCAGTAACCATCATAAAGATAAGCTTGTACCTATGCAGAAACAAAATATTAGTTGCCACGCTTCTGCACAAATTAAAGACAGTCCCAAAATTTATAGACACAATACTGGCAAGGATGATTGACCATTAGGTGCGTGAAATAAAGTGTATTAGAAAGATCAGTGTTAAAAAGGATTCCCAACATGCTACATGATGCTTCAATGTTAACAACATGATTAAAAAATTAACAACTAGATGCTTCTAAATTATGTGACAAGTGAGAAGGTATCTATATCAATGACCAACATACTATGACAGTTTGCAGGATTTATGATAAAAGAAATAACTTGATAAATTAAATATGCTTCCAAATTTGATAGGACTTTAATAATTTGATAGAATTAAATATGCCATTATATTCTCTGGCACATATAAGTTAAATTATAACAGATAATGTTGTTTAATATAGATTTTGTATTTAATTTTTCTTTTAAGGACCATTAATAGAGTATTTAGGGCTATGCAACAAATTAATAATAGATACATGAAACATACTCTTAGCCCAATAGAAGTTGCTCCAGGAATTACTTCACTTCCGAAATCATTTGCTCCGGGGAACTTATCTCGCAGCAAATTCAACATCACATCTTTGCTGACAACATATATACCCATACTAGCAATATAAGGCATCTCTTTAGCTCTCTCTTCATCAAGTCCTAAAATTGTAGTATCAACTTTCATAGCTTTCAGTTGATCTCCTTTTGGTTTCTCTGCAAATTCAATTATACGCCCTTCTTCATCAATCTTCATGAGACCAAATGCAGTTGCACGCTTTTCATCCATTGGCAGAGCTGCAACAGTGATATCAGCATCTGTTTCTCTGTGAGCTTGAATAAACTTCTCGTAATCCATACGATATAAGTGATCTCCAGCAAGGATAAGGAACTCTAGAACATTATGCTCTTCAAACAGCCACAAATACTGCCTTACAGCATCGGCAGTACCCTGCAAGCAATTAAACATATTCACATGAGCATTAATGCAAACAATATTGAGCAAGACTATATCAGATTTTGTGTTATGATCAGTCAGATTACCTGAAACCAGTTTGGATTCTCAGGACTTTGTTGAGCAGCAAGGACTTCAACGAACCCTTCATTCTTATAACCACCCATGTTACTTGCATAAGCCCGTGAAAGGTGACGATTAAGTGAAGCAGAGTTGAACTGTGTAAGAACGTAAATCTTTGAAATGTTGCTGTTCAAACAATTGCTGACAGGAATGTCGATAAGGCGATAGTTTGCTCCCAAAGGAACAGCAGGCTTCGCCCTCTTCTTTGTTAAAGGGTAGAGACGAGTCCCCGCTCCACCTCCAAGTATTATACCCAAAACACTCTGCAAAAACCATACACACAACGAATCAATAACATTATATCTTACACAAAAGGAAAACTCATAGCTAAAAATAATAAGCAGTGTTCCATACGAAATACATAAAACATGACAGCATTGCATTAAAATATCATACATAACTCGTTACGACAGCAACCCGAAAATATGTGAAATGTGGTTCTACTTTACCAGAGCATGCAGACATTTCCTCCTACGCATCCTGAAAAACCTAGATTTTAATGGCGCAGCTCGAATGACGATAATTATTTACATTCCCCTTCCACTAATCAATCATCTTTCATACAGTAATAAAGATGATGCCGCTTATACCATTCATCTAATTCATGTGTTTAATGTCAGATTGCATCTATTATCGTTGCAAACATATACTATTCATAAGCCATCTTCTATATGGAAAACATAAAACAAGTTAACAGCATTGCATTACACAATCATACAAAACAAGATCCAATGTTACGACCCCGAAAAGGTATGAAGTCGAATCCTATAATAACATATGAATCTTTCAACATAGTTTGATTAACTTTATCTACTTTTATATTGACTTTAATAAATAAGATACCATCTTTCTCACTCGGTCACTTTCCTAAACTATCAACTTGTAGGAACTCTATCGCATTCGCTATTCATCTAATTCCTCAACATCTACTGTAATTAATCACATCTAACTTATAGCCAAACAAATTAACCTTCATAACTTGTTTCATTTTCTTCGTTTTTCAAATCTACACAAAACCTAACTTGAATCACGTTCGTCAGGATGAAGAAGATTAATCTTTGTTTCTTTGCTTTTGTTGTTTCAGAAGATTAATCTTCGCTTGTTGCCATCAAAATTAATAATTTGCTTTACTAACCGCTTTATTTTGCTTTTGCTGCTAGAGATGAAGATTTGTCTCCGCTTGTTGTCGAAAGTCTTGATCAACAAAAACTAACTTTAATTGCTTTAATGTTTATTTAGCTTAGAAACCCAATCCGAGCTTTCGCTATTTTTTATCGCATGTAATATGCATTATAAATGATTGATCAATAAACATAACACCATAGGGGGAATTTTAAAATCTAACAATAACAACATACATGCAAAATGAAGACCAGATCTAAAGACTTGAAAATAACATTTATATTCATACTTGGCTAGCGTCAGGATCAAGACATGTCTGCGAATTCTTAGAATCAGAAACTGATTTCGGACAAACAACTAACGGAGCTCTACTAGTACTGATACGACGTCTTTGTACGGATATATTTTCACAAAGTGATGAGGAGAATGATAATGATGAAGAACGGAGGTTGCTTTTTTTGTCGGAAGAGGATGAGGATGATGAGGTGATGAAATGTGGTGGTTTTAATGCTCCACCTGTTGCTGCTGCTGCCATTGATAATGATGATGATGATCACACTGGTGGTGAATGTGAATGTGAATGTGAATGTGAAAGTGTGTGTTTTTAAAGGTGAAAGAGAGTAGAGTGGACTCGTGAATCTGTGTGTGCTTTTGGGGTTGATTAATAATAGATCTAGTGAACTACTCCGTTTAGTATCTATCATTTTTTCTCTAACTTCGTTATTAGGGAAAATTACCGCAGAGGACCATTTGTAAGGGGTTTCTTTTGCAGAGGACCTAAAAATCCAACTTTTCCATTTTGACCAAAGATTTCGCTTCATAGGTGGAGTGAAATATGATTTTTGGAGCGAAATACACGTGTCACCGTCTCAGCATGCCTCGATTACATTTAAAAAAAAATTGAAAACTACGGATTTCGCTCCATGCATGGAGCGAATTGCATAATTTAAAAAAAAAAAGTCGGATGGAATCTTTGTACGGATTTCGCTCCATACATGGAGCGAATTGCACTGTTGACATTGACATCGAAATGA
>BQNB010194622.1:0-11437 GCA_026074375.1 Tanacetum coccineum
CATAATTCGTAACTAACAACACCTTAATTATACCTATAACATCCTACAAATCCATAATCGAAACACTCCATATCTGAATACCAATAGTAATTCACGAATCTATGACCGAAAACATACGGGTGAAGAAGCAGATAGAGCATTAAGATGCCAATACATGATGAATTGTCACTAATTTTAGATCTGTAAACGCTTGAGCTTATAAAATTAGCGGTGTGTGAATAATCCCTAATATTTGGGGATTTTTGAATCTTGTTGAAACGAGAGAATTTCCACTGAGGATGACCGGAGATTGGTGGTGGTGATGATGATGATTTAGATGTAACTGATTTTTGGAGGGAACAGGTCGGGAGAATAACACACACAAAAAATGAGGCAAACAGAAAAAATAAAAAAATAAAAAACTTTATATAGTTAGTATAAATTAGGTTTATTAAGTTTAAATCTTAGATTAATCTTCACTATTAGATTAAACCCAAATAGAATGTGAGGATTTGTCCCTTAGTATGTGAGGAAAAACTAGTATGCAAATGAATTTTTCTCTTATATATATATATAAAGACTATTAAAATTTTGTCCTAATATAAAAAAGCACTTTTTCTGTTTGAAATAATTTTTTTATGTTAAAAATCTATGTAATTTTTTTTTTTTTTTAAATAAATGGTGAAATTCGGGTTATACGGGTCAACCCGAGAACCGAACCGAATTCAAATTTGGTTTTCGGTTCGGTTCGGTTTTTGGGTCGACCCAATTTTTTTTAACCGAACTAAACGAACAATCCGATAACCAAACCGATCAACGCCCCCTAGTTAAAGTATACATTTCGACGGTTTGACTTGAAAAAATAACTTAATAAAATCAAGAAGTTGGCCCAAACTTATGGACTTTTGCAATTTATTCGGGCTATACCAATAAAGGAATACAAATAACATGTGACACACGGTATATACTAAATATGATAATGACAATACAAATTTAGTAGTTGATATATATCTAGCTTCTTATGCTGGTCGAATTACTTAGAACCGAGGTTGCGAATTACTTCTATCTTACCTTCTTTGCAAAGAAAAGTGCGGTCTAATACATATATTTTTACCTTACATCAAATGAGATAAGTATCTATTCGACCGTCATTCAAGGGTAGAATTTGAAAGTGCGGTTTCGAGTAACAACGTTGAGTTATCGCTTATTTGATTTAGTTTTGATCATAGGTGCATACGACCCTAACCTTCGTCTATTTCCATCTTGAATGCATTAATGTTTGCACCCAATTTGAATTATACTTGATGAACAAAAACATATTTGACATTTGTAAAATGATTCACAAGTAAATACGAACAGAAGCACATGAGCTGAACATTACTAATATACACATTCACAGACAAATCCGTTGTCGTTTTGACATCGGGCCGTATTGGGCCAAAGTAAATAAAACCAAAAATTCTGCCGGCCCATAAATGAGGAAAAATAAAAACTTACAAAACGGACCCTCAACTTTTAACTATTTACGACTTTTTTATATAATAAACTTTATTTATCAAATATATACCGTATATTCACCGATTCATTCAGATAAAAAAAATACCATCGGATAGATCTTCGAACTGCGAACAAAACGAGCCCAATATTGCAATGCTTCTGACATACGTACGATTTTATAAAAAATCTTGAAGTTTAATATTAATAGGAAAAAAAAATTACAAAACGTACCCTCAACTTTTAACTATTTACGACTTTTTATATAATAAACTTTATTTCTCAAATATATAACACATATCTACTTGTTCATTCAGATCAAAAAATACCCGTGGAAAGATCTTCGAATTGCGAAGAAAACAAGCCCAATATTGCAATGTTTCTGACATACGTACGATTTTATTAAAAAATGGTGAAGTTTAATATATATATGTATTTAAAAAAAACTTTCAAAACACACCCTAAACCACCTAATGACTTTAAAATAAACGATACGGGTCATGAACGTACAATTTTGTGAAAGTTTAAATTATATAAATAACATATACTTTTTGCCATTTACGACTGTATTTGGAAACATATTTCCCATTCATATTAATATTTATATACATAGCAAAAGTCAGCCTCGCCGCAACGCGCGGACACACTCCCGCTCAATATTCATTCAAAATCGATTCGCGGAAAAATTATGCCCCGCCGCAACGTGCGAGTTATGTTGCTCGTTGTATATTCATCCACAGTCATGTTGTGGAACCAACAAATATTGCATTACCATCAGTTAGGCAACTCCTAGTAAAACATAAATAAACAAACACATGTAGAAGTAGTGGCCCACATGATCCTTGGCAAATAATGGGCCTGCTCTTGGGCAGATGATGGAGCCCTCTCTGTATAGTTGGGTCATCGACTTGTTTAAGATGTGTTGGGACTGAACCTCCAAGTGGGCACCAATATTTTAGACCTGGACATACCCACCCATTAGTCTAAATAAGCCTTTGACCCTTTGATATGTATGGATCTCGATCTACCCCAGTACAAATGCACAATGTATCGAAACAATTTGGTAGTCTGTGATACAAAATCTCATAAACATGTATTTCAAAAGTAACAAAGAAGCCATAGCCAACAGATGAGAAGTACATACATTTAAATGTTTCCATTAGACACCCGAATTACATCTCCCAACTGATGAGAAGTATATACACAAGTTTGAGCATATTGAAGTGTTGTCTATTATCTTGTATTTGCATGTCTTGGACGGTCCTTAGATTAGTTCTTAGCAGCATATATTTCTTCCAAACTCTGCAAGACTTCTTCACTTGAAGGCCTGTCTTTGGGATAGTTTTCAATACATCTTAACGCAAGTGCAGCACATCTAATGGCACCTTCTAGGGGGTAATTTTGCTTGAGTGGATCCATTATTTTTTTTAGCTTTCTATTTCTTCCTAAGATTGGACGAGCCCATTTGACCAAATTGTGCTTTTCATCTCCCCGCTTATTATCCATCACTTTCAGGCCTGTTAGAGTTTCCAGCAACACCACTCCGAAACCGTAGATATCGCTCTTCACATACAAATGACCTGTAGCATTGAAGTGTGTTGTTTACATTAAAAACGTGGTTCTTTTTTAAAAAATGAAATAACTATTGTCGTGTGCCCAATGATCAGGTTCTCAAAAAGAGGCCATAACTTTGGTATCTGATCACTTGATTATTCTATTGAAAAAAAAAAGTATTCCTGTAAAAATACACACTTCGAAGCAACAAATAGTCATGTACTCATGTGTATGATATTTTTTCAAATCTATTATCTGAACTATTTGCTGTTATGCTTTTTGCAAGAACGATGCTCTGTTTCACAATAAAAAAAAAATACAACAACAATCGTAAAGTTACTCTCCCATGCACATATGACTAATGCAGAGTTTCTTAATGTCTCTTCATTAAGAAACGTACCTGTTGCCAAATACTCGGGCTGCATAACCGTAGGTTCCCATAACCCGTGTGGTAACATGTGACTCCCCAAATTTAGGGCCAGATTTCGCGAACGCAAAGTCTGCAAGTTTTGCAGTAAAGTCCTGGAATAAGATAGTAAAAATATATTATTTACTTGATGACACAAAACCAGAATTATCAAAGTGGTTTGATCACCAACATCAGGTCATAGACATTAAGAGTAAGTACTTTATCCAATAATATATTACTGCACTTTACGTCACGATAAATGACTTGATTTTGTGAAGAATGCAAATAAACCAGTCCACGTGCTACTCCCATCATTATGAAAAGTCTCGTTCCCCATGAAAGTGGTTCAGCAGTATTTGGTGCATTACGTCCATCTGCAAAGTAATTCATATTAAATATATAACTGATAGCAATTATGCTGATTTCAAGAAGAAGAAAAATTGATTGATAGTTTTAAAGATATCCCAACATAGTTCACCGGTGAATAAGAAGTTATCAAAACTTTTGTTCGCCATGTACTCATAAACAAGCAAGCCTTCGTGTTTATTGCTGCAGTATCCTAGGAGACTAACAATATTTGGATGAGCCAACCGTCCCAAGAAGCTCACCTCTGCCTGAAAGTTAAATTCAGCAAAACAATTCATCGCACTAATTTATAAAAAAGACCCCTTCATTTAGTTGAAGATGTTAGGCACAAATGAGTAAACGATACTGATGCAAGATCTAAAGTCCTACGTCTTTTTGATAGGCATCCATAACTCTTTTTTTATTATAGGTACTGGTTGATTCAGATTTGGTAATACTTGCCTGCCATTCAGCATGTCCTTGTACACTTTCATGCTCGAGCCTTTTAACAGCAACAGGAATTCCAACACCATGTTTCGAAGGGGTGAACGTATTCTCGTCAATCCACCCTAAGTACACATTCCCAAAACCTCCCTCACCCAAAAGCATACCAGAACTAAAGTTTTTAGTAGCCTTTTCCAAATCATCATACTCAAATTCTTTTAAGGTTCGGGCTTGGTAATCTGCAGGAAGTTCTGTTGTGTCCAGAAACGTATTGTTGTCAGCCCCTACAGTATTAGTACCTATTCTACTCTTTCCCTCACTTGATGGCTTTGAATCACCTTGGGCTGAAATAAATTTAATACAAACACTCAAACAGATTATATAGTATTTCAACTTTTTCACCACTATATAAATAGTTGTTCTTGGAACCTAGTTCAAATTTAATGCTGTACCCATCTTCAGTATGCATGACTAAGTAAAGAAAGGGTCAAGAACTGTGTAATACAGGCCTCAAGTTTACTGAAGTTCATTATACGGTGTATGATATATGTGCCTCTATTCTAGCACAGGTCCTGGCCTCTATTAGGCTCTAGGAAATTGTTGTCACCAAGGTTAGCTATTAGCATACCCAATTTGACAACCTTGTTTCAAGAGAAGTTATAATCACTTATTATAAAAAAATTCTATAAAATACATGTATAACTTAATTTCTGTTATGACAGCCACTAATTAATTGTGAGAAAATAATCTTCTCTTTAGGCATATAATTAGGTACACCAATAAGTCACCCCAGTCATATTCCATAATAAAAGGAGTGGTCTGTAAAACATCGCACCTACAAAAATCTCCTGCGAGGGTTGTAATGTGCGTAAATGAGTCTACAATGATTGTTAGTAAATGTAATATACTAATGACCAGGCACCAGACTGTAAGAGGTTTTCAGATAAAATACATGCTAAACTAGAGACATAAAGTGGTTGAAAGGAGCTACAAAGTTATAGTAACGAAAAATCAAGGGTTGTTGGAAACTATTAGAAGGTCACTGAACATATCGATGAATGAATTATCCAAGAGAGAACCTACAGAAGTAGTAATTAAAGCAACAAAAGAATTAGAGGAATTGCACAAGAAAGTGGGTAGGAACGAAGAGGATGAAATGATGTCTGTCATTTGGCTCAGATTAGGTAAATATAAGTGTTGAAACAATGAAACTAATGGCACATGGAGCTTAAAAGAGAGAATTATCATGGATCGGGTTTACAATGAAGCTATGGAAACAAGTTAGACGCAAAATTAGATTTCTGTATTATCATTGATGTTCTGCTAATTTATGCCAAGATGGATGCACACACATTTTATACGTAGTAATAAATATATGCAAATATTCATGAGGAGCTTGAAATACCAGTCTTCTCTCCGTTGGAGGGAAATGGAAGCATATTAACCATTCTATCGAGTATTGTTCTGCCTGCAGGTTGCACCGAATTATTGAATTTCTCTTGCATGATCAGTATAGACTCAAGGCAGACCAAAACCTCAGCCATGGTAGAGCGTTGCTTCGGATTACTGTGCAAACATCTCTCTGCAATTCGAACAAACTCCTTCGAACATTTTGGGGATATCTGACCCCTTATATCAAAATCTATAATATTCTTTACACTACCTTCTTTTATAGATTCTTGAGCCCAATTTGCCAAATTCAATGCTTCTCCATCAATATTAAATATCGCACGTTTACGACAGAGCACTTCTAACAATACCACTCCAAAAGCATACACATCAGACTTCCTTGTTAGATTTCCAGTTGCGTAATAATCAGGATCAAAATACCCAAAAGTGCCTTTCACAAGGGTGTTGACGTAAGTCATAGGCTGATTAGTGGGGCCTATCTTGGACAACCCGAAATCTGAAATTTTCGCTGCCCAGGATTCCTGTACCAAAATATTTGAGGTCTTGACATCACGATGTATGACCCCAACATCAATCCCTGTACCAGTGTGAAGATAGTGCAACCCGCGACCGGCACCTATACAGATATTGAGTCTTTGAAAGCCCAAGAAGTGGTGTAGCCAAGTTTGATGATAGATGATCTTTCAAGTTTCCATTGGGCATGATATTCATATACAAGGATCATCTTCTTCCTATCATTAAAAGAACCAATAAAGAGGACTAGATTTCAGTGCCCGCAACTTCTGAAGCATCTCGGACGTCGCCCAAAACTCGGGTGCCCCCTGATTTGAGTTAGTATCCAACCGTTTAATCGCAGCAAGAACAGTTGCAGATCCATTAAAGATGGTACCTCTGTAAACTTTTCCAAATCCACCCCTACCAATTACTAATGATTCGTCAAAGTTTTCTGTTGCTAACAGAATATCAAAAAGTTGGAAGTGACGGCATTGTTGTGACAATTGAACGGATGAGGAGGTGGATGGTTCAGGTTCCTTCCCATAACCAGTAGCAACAGACATAGCTATTGGTGATGTGAATGATAGCAGAGATTAAAATGAATGACCATAAATGAATATTGATGTTAAAGAATGATAGTCAACTTAAAAAATTATGTTCTTCTTCATGGAGAGATGGGCCCTGCATGATATTTCATCCTACTTTACTTATTTTTTTTTAACGACTTGTTAGTTGTTAGTGGTTCAAGTGCAGCAGTGACATCTAATTGGGTAGTATGCTGTATCCTGAACCCGCCTGTACTCCTCCTATTCCGCCTGAAAGGGTATTCAGTCTCTTCCACTACGAGTATAGCCATCAACTTTGACTATTCTATCGACGAATGATAGAACCACCAAAGTTTCACATAAATTTTTTCACAAAATAATGTCACATTCTCTAACTTACTTTTTAATTCTCTCTTATGCAATATCTGGATTTATTCTGAAGTATTTAAAGGTTGAGTTAAGTACATAGATCGTCCTTGTGGTTGTCTCAAAATTGCAGGTTTCGTCTTAAAAGTCTCGAAATTACATTGATTGTCCCTGTAGTTGTCCATTTTGAGTTGACCGGTCATTTGACCGTAACTTCATCCAATATCTCATTATCTTTTCTTAGTGTCAGGGGCATAATCGTCACTTCACATTAATAATACTCTAAGGACCATGTTTGCAACATCAAAAACCCATTTCTACTTAATTTAACCACCCACTAACATCTTCATCTTTTTCCACCAGTCACCACCACCCATCACCCTCACCACCACCGCCATCCACCACCACCTCAATCATGCTAAACTTTGCAACAAAACACATATATTGCAACCTTATAAATTACAATTGTGAAGTTCCACTACACTTGCTATGATAATCGCCACTGTCGCAATAGCAAGTCCAATCCCCATTCTTTATAGCTCACTATGCGGGCTCGGTTTTCTTTTTGTTATTCTGACATATAGTGGTAGAATAAGTTTATCGTAACAGATAATGAAAATTGGTGTGCTTACTATGTCAAAAAACAGTCATGCTTGCTGGGGGGATCTGAATATGTGAAAATTTTATGTTCATGGCAGCACCTTGTTTTACAAAGAGTGAAATCATTTGAATAAAAACGACGGATGATAATAT
Source organism: Tanacetum coccineum (assembly GCA_026074375.1). Taxonomy (NCBI): domain Eukaryota; kingdom Viridiplantae; phylum Streptophyta; class Magnoliopsida; order Asterales; family Asteraceae; genus Tanacetum; species Tanacetum coccineum. The sequence continues at coordinate 7,795 of BQNB010194622.1, forward strand.
GGTACATAACCATATTGGGAGTAATCTTAGTACACATTTTACTTCTTCCACTTGAGTGATGGTACATAGTCTCCACGGGTTTAGATTTTCACTATCATCAGGGGTCTTGATACTTGCATGATCAAGAAACCTGTAAAACACAAGTCTTAGCACCTAGTGTTCTTTAAGAAATAATGTAAAACTAATAATTTAGAATTAGAGAAACAAACATAATAAATAGGTTCTTAAATGTAGTGTTTGGTGCTTTTATTGTTTGAAGTTGCAATTTATCGGATGCTGGAGGTATGTCAAAATGGAAGTAAGTTCGGCCGCATTAGGCTAAAAGAAGGGATAAATAACTTATGTATATTCACCATTTCGATATATAGTTTGTTGTAGCTGTTATGAAACTGATAAGGTGACCATTAAATAATACAGTAACACTTACTTGAATTCACTAGTGTGATATATCTCCTTGTTCCTATATCATCTCTTGAATAATCTTCATAGAGACCATCTCCATCAGAAGGTACCTGAAGCTTAATTTTTCGTATAGAAGCCACAATGACTTGAGCGAACCTCGAGATAGGATTACCCGAAGGCTTGAAATGCCTACATCTGAAAGTCCCGCTCACTACCGCAATCAATGCAATAAAAGGACATAGAGTAGATATCCAAAAAGCAACTGCATACTCTCCCATTGTTTCAATGTAAACTAGTATTGTTTCTGAGATCAAAGAGCTTAAGGCGACATAAAAGTAGCTTAAGAATGTTTTTTGGCTTGTTTTTCTTCAGGATCTTCCTTATCAAACTAATCAGCACCAAATGTTTCAAGGGCAGGCTCGGCTCCTCCATTTCCTAAGGCAATTAAGTAGATCGATAGGTAGAACATTGTTGTTTCGGCTGGTGAATGAGCATCACATAATTCTCCTATTCTACCACAACCTTTGGGTTGTAACATAAAAGCTTGAGTTGTTAGCGACAATGCAATCAAACCCTGAAACAAAAAGATATGCAAGTTTGAATTTGAGGTGATAAGATGGACGGGTTGGAAATGCGTCCAAATGGCTTTCATCTCTGTGGCTTATTTGATACGTTTCCCTTTTTAGCTAGTTTTCCTTTTGGCACCTTTGAAATTATACACCGGCCAAAATGATTTATGTAAATGGGTTGAAGTCATTATTGACAGGTTATGTTCTTATGCCAAGATATACTGATACAGAAGGATTTGAAGAATAGTATTGTGACGTTGGGTAAAAGATTGACTTACAATGGTTAAAATAACTTGGAAAATGACACATGTAAGATATCTTCCCAAATAGGAGTCACTGAAGAAAGCACCCAAAAGAGAGAACAAGTAAACACTACCCATCCAATTGCTAAACATGTTGGCTGATTCTGCATTGGTGTATGGCGGTGGTGGGTGACGGTGGTGGTGAGGGTGGTGGGTGGTGGTGAAAGTTTAATATTCTATTATTGATGATGTTGCATGGTTGGTCTTTGGGGTTAACTTTTTGCTATGAAGTGACAAAAATACCCCTGACGAAAGAGAAACTTAACGAAATTTTGGATGGGGTTACGGTCAAAGGACCGGTCAACTCAAAATGCACAACTACAGGGACGATCAGTGTAAATTCGGGACTTTTAGGACGAAACCTGCATTTTCAGGACAACCACAAGGACGATCTATGTACTTAACTCTTAAAGGTTAGTAATAGAGCTCAAGTTCATTAAATTATCAAACCATTACACACTTCTCAGAATTTCTATACGAGGTGCTCAAAATGATTCTTAAATAGGTCACGGAACTGTCGTAATGGGGCAATCATACTTATCGGGCTCTAGAGACAGAAAGAAATGTGAAAGCTTGGCATACCTCTTATTGATATTTTTGGTAATAAACGCCTGCACAATTTGAGTCATTTGTGGGTCAAAATATCTATATATTTAACCTAGTCATATATAGTAACATATTTTAGCCAACTATGGTGGTAGCCAGTTTAGAAGTCATATAAATCCCAACAACAAACTTCATACAAACACGCAAACTTATTACCTATGTAGAACCTTTATTGTTGACCAAAGACATTCTAAATGTACAACAAATGCTTCAAAGAAATAGCAAAGCTGATCAGGTGATATATGATATTGTAAGCTCTTGAATATGAAAAACTTTCTTTCTGTACATGTCTGCTTTCAAGTTGGTTAAAATGATCCCTCTGATATATAAATATAATTACTACATCTCGAATGGATGAAAACAAAATAAATACTAATACGATCTTAAACCAACGGCGTTGTGCAAAATGTATACACACCTAGGATGAAAATGATAATATTTCTTAACCTCAATCTCAACGGGTCTAATTTGTGCAAGTTTGGCCAAAATTTAACCTTTGAAGTTAAGATATGTTGTTGTTGAAGAAAATCTGAAAGTTCACATGATTTATAAGAAGGAACTTGTGCATGAGAGTGGGGCCAAATCACCGTAAGGGCTTTGTCACAACGTTCGGCCCATCACAATCTTTCCGTTCATATATGGTCTTTGTGACTCTTCATGTTTAGGAGTATCTCCTTTTGAAGTTAGGCTTCTTTCGTGTAGGTTTTACGTGTCCCCATTACTCCATGAAAGAGCCCCTTAACTCTTAAACCTACTCCACCTCATATTTTGTGCACATACTGTTGGAATTTAACAATCAAGTTAACCATTAACTCTTACGAGTACGCATCGGATATAGATCTAGTTTAGCATAAAAAATCAACATACATATAAACACAATAAGGAATATAGAATACTAACCCTCGTAGTCAACTGCAAATAAACAAAACCGAGATCTAGAAACTAGTGACTAAATGGTCACCTCTACGAGTGCTCATACAAACACGTCTAACAAGCACGCCCAAATGCTAGTCCAGACTTCACGTGTACCTAATACAACAAGTGTATACCAAACCAACTGAATTTAAGTACCAAAAACCTCCCTTAACTTCTGGACCGAAAATTAGTATAGTGAAATAGGGTTTCACCGATTTTGGTTGTAACCGAAAATGACCAGAATCAACCAAAAATCAAAACCAAGAACCCTAGATCGAATCTATCAGTTGTCACTCCTTGACAACTTGTAAACCAAGACTATAAGCCTACTGGAGCAGCCTTAGATCAAATCACAATTCGAAAAACCCTTAAAGTGGTTCACCGAATTAGGCAGTAATCGAAAACAAGAACCCAAATTTAGGGTTTTGTGCTATTCGGCTATTATAGTGAACAAGGAAAGGAAAATCATGTTTGAGTGTGTGTTGTGATCTGTGGAACGAACAAAAAGGCTAGGGATGAGGGCCTTTTATAGCCTTCACACAACCTTCAAGCCTTATCACAAAAACTTCCACCTCCTTATCTCCAAGGTACACCGAACCTAGACCCTCTATAGAACCTTCCTCATGTGGCCGGCCTCATAAGGACACCACAAGGTCCTTGTCTAGTCGATATCTTGTCTAAATAGTTTACTTTAGAAAGACACGTGAAGTTTCAAACGTACTCTAAATGTTTTAACGTGTGTGCCCATACTTCTAGTCGCACACGGCTAGTCCAACTACCACATTCCAACAGCTCCCACTTGGGAGTTGGAGTAGCAGACAACCCGTATACTAACGAAGGAAACGTCTA
>BQNB010194623.1:0-11437 GCA_026074375.1 Tanacetum coccineum
GATAGTGATTATGCTGGAGCAAATCTTGACAGGAAATCCATAATAGGAGGTTGTCAATATCTTGGCAGGAGACTTATTTATTGGCAATGCAAAAAGCAGACAATTGTGGCTACTTCTACTACAGAGGCAGAATATCTGTGGGCAAGTTTTGTGGATTCAAAATCAAATGTTAGACTATGGGTTCAATTTCATGAACACAAAGATCGATATTGATAATGAAAGTACAATATGCATTGTCAAAAATCCAGTATATCACTCCAAAACAAAGCATATTGCCATTAGGCATCACTTCATAAGGGATGCTTATAAGAAGAAACTTATACAGGTGCTTAAAATCCACATTGATGATAATGTAGCTGATCTTCTAACCAAGGTATTTGATATTAGTAGGTTCCAGTTCTTGGTTGTTACTATTGGGATGATCAATCCATAAGATGCATTAGTTAAGGGGAGGCAATATGATTTGTTGTATAGTTTGTATGAAGTGTTCAGTATGCAGAAGCATTTTAACCATCAATGACGAATTTCAAGAAGTTAATTAGGTTTTCAAGAGTCATCGAGAAGAGATAAAGACGGTATTGAAGTATTGTTGTTGCCAAACTTGTTCATTTTTTATTGGCACAAGTTAGTACCGACAGTGCAAAGTTAGTACCGTTGGGAAAAGATAGTACCGCTATAGAGACGTTGAAGAAAATACCGCCAAGGGTACAAAGTGTAAATTGAAACGGTTTCATTGATTTTAGGTTTGCTAAACCTATATAAACCCATCTCAATTGCACAGTTCACTTACGTAATCACTCTCAAATACTTTCTTCCATACAAGCCCTAATCTCTCTCTCACCGACGATCGCTAATTGAACCACAATGGCTGTTCTTGAATCGTGCCCTAAGCACAATATGGTCGCTTATTTAGAGAAGACTGAAGGGAATGCAGAGTTTCATGAGGTTATTGATTTTCTTACGCGAAGCTCCATTCATCATGCTCTCACTGTAAGTCCAGTAGTCTCTACTACATTTGTTGAACAATTTTGGATGTCTGCTAAATCCAAAATAATCAACAATGTAAGGTACATTACTGCCAAAGTAGCTGGCAAGCCTGTGTCTATCTCTGAGCATAATAAGAAGTGACCTGCTTTTGATGATGCTGAAAGGAAGGAATATTTCTCTACCTAATCAGGCTATATTTGATGCTATACAGCTCATGGGTTATGAGGGGGATTTAAATGTTCTAACATTTTACAAAGCTTTGTTTTCACCCCAATGGAGGTTTCTAAAAAAAAAAATTTTTATTTTTTATTGTCATACAGATCATCATTGATTACTCAAAAAGCCCACCTATTGGGAACAAATTCCCACTAACATTGCCACAAGCTGTCATTTTCTTAACCTTAATCAGAAATATAATTTTTCTAAATTAATTTTTGATGGTATGCCTAGACATTTAGATGCAAAGAAGAAGTTTGTAATGTATCCACGTTTTATTTCAATCTTTTTGGATAAACAGCTAGTGAATGTACCAGTACCTTTAGGTCATTTTCCTGTAAATGCTTTGACAAGTAAAGTTTTCTCCTTTATGGTTACAAAGGGGTAAACTTTTTCGGGAAAGTCAACACCTTTATTTGCATCTATGTTGGTACAATCTACTAAGGATGAGGGTGCTACTTCAGAGAGACCATCTGAACCACAACCTACACCCTCTCCTCCTCACCCAAGTGAAGCCAATATTGAGCCTCAATCTGACCCATCACCTAGACCTTTACCTACTCCTCATATTCTTGATTCCATTCCAGAGGTTTCTGGTGGGAATCCTGGAGGTCAGTCATCCCATGATAAATCCATTTCAGGGAATGAGGGTGACATGACACTCCAAAGTGTCTATGATCTTTGTATCTCTTTGTGTACATAGGTTAAAGATCAAGCAAAGGAAATTAAACACTTGAAGGTACATATCAAGAAGCTCAAGAAGCAAGCCAAACCTGTTATTACACACCACATAGCTTGGATGAAGAGTGTATCCTTGAAGCAAAGATTGGCAGGAAAGAAATCCTTAAAGTCAAACTGGATGCAAAAGGAGTCTGTATCCAAACAAGGGAGGAAGTCTGCCAAAGCTGAACCTTCAGTCCATAAAGATCCATTGTTTGATGAACTTGATGATGATGAAATTGATAATATGGACACTAAGGATGCTCAAGATGTGGGGAGGACAAGAAATGGAGTGAATGCAGAGAAAGAGGGTACTAAAGATGCAGTTAGTACTGAAGATGTAGTTAGTACTGACAAAGAAAAAGTTAGTACTGACAGATCAAAAGTTAGTACTGAAAGATCAAAAGATAGTACCGATAAGGAGGAAGAAGGTACCGACAAGGACAAAGATAGTACTGTTAGCCTAGATGAAGGTACTGATGATCGAACTGAAGCTAGAGTGCTACTCCAATCACTTCAACAAACACTCCTACAATGTTTAGAGATGATGAAACTATTGCCCAGGTTCTTCTCAACATGAGCCAAGCCAAAGCAGTTTCAAGAGAAAAGGAGAAAGGAGTTGAGCTTAAGGATGTTGAAGAGACTGAGAGACCTAGGCCTACTTCAACTAGATCATTATTGACATTAAAGCCTCTTCCAAAGATTGATCCAAAAGATAAAGGGAAAAAGAAAATTGAAGAGGAAGATGAGTCTGAAACTGAATCTGAAGGTATTCCTGAAGCTGAAAAGAAGTTTAAGCAACTTGCTAGGGATGAAGAGATGGCTAGAAAGTTGCAAGAGGATTGGGAAACAGAAGAAGAAAGGAAAAGATTAGCTGAGGAAGAAGCTACAAAGACTGCCCTTTCAGATGAATATGACTTCATTCAAGCAAGAATTGAAGCTGATAGACTTCTAGCTCTAAGACTTCAAGATGAAGAGAGAGAGCAGTTCACTGTGGAAGAAAGAGCAAAGTTCCTTCATGATACAATTGCAGCTCAAAGAAGGTTTCTTGCAGAACAAAGAGCTATTGCAATCAGAAACAAACCTCCTACAAGAACTCAGCTTAGGAATCAAATGATGACTTATCTGAAGCATGTTGGAAACAAGAAACACTCAGACTTGAAGAGCAAAACTTTTGAAGAAATACAAGCTTTGTATGAGAAAGTGAAGAGGTTTGATGAAAGTTTCACTGCTGTTGGTTCCACTGAGGATGAAAGAAGGATTAAGGAGATGAATGAAGGAGTAAAAGACACTGATCAGAAGAGATTAAAGGAAGAAGACACAGCAAAGGTACCTGCTAAGGTAGAAGTGAAAGAGCAGGGTACAAAGAAGAGAAAAAGGGGTCATATCAAAATGATTGCAAGGAAAAAGCCAAGAAAATAGTCAGATGTTGACAGTGATGATGAACATAGAAAATGCCTAAAGATTGTTACATTTGAAGGTACCATAGATAGTGAGATAATGGAGAAGAAATCATTTATTGCTAGGTTAAACAAGGTATCATCACCAGATGGGGACTATCTTGTTATATACAGAGCCAATAGGAACTTCAGAGCATTCAACTATCTCATGGAGGTACTTCATATATTTGATAGGCAAGATTTGTATCACTTATATAACTTGAAGATGGAGCAGTACTCAAAAATTACATTAGAAGGAATTGAGTTAATTCTTTCGGGAGATTTGAAGATAATGATGGAATCCTCAACAGAACAAAATGATCAAAGTGATTTCTAGGATGATCAACAAGATTGAAAGATTGTCACTTGGAGATTGTATGAAGCTTGTGGAGTTTGCATACTAGAATTTGAAGATGGGACAGTCATCCATATGTTAGTTGAAAGGAGATATCCTCTTTCCAAGGATTTATTGCAAAGACTGCTTGATATGGGATTAGAAGTTGAAAGAGAAAGTATTGTTGCCCTTAATTTGATAAGATTTATTAAGCAACAGATTGATGAAGAGTGATGCTGTGAATGGAGTTGAGAAGGCTTTGAGTGTTGGCTAACCACCATACAACAAATGGTCATCAGTTCACCATGCTTAACAGGCATAAGAACTGGCTAGTCCATGAGCAAACGGCTTGTGGTAAAGACTTCTACTCAAAACCCCATTTATTTGTTGATAAATTACCAAAAATTATAGGTTTTCAACTCACCTTCTTCATGGTGAAGAGTTGGCTAGTCCCAAAGGATCAAACAGATCGTGTAAAGACTACTCAAATCTGTGATAGCTTGATATTTGCTAAAAACTATATGGTTAATCCATGCACCATGTTAATGTCAATAGAAGAATTATCTAGTACTAAAAAGCAAACGGTATTTGTTAAAGACAGAATCAATTCCATTGATGGTTGACAGTTTACCAAAAAAACACTGTTTATGGTAAATAACTCAAATACCATATTATTCAAATAAAGAGTTAACAATCCCAGGAGCAAACGGCTACTGTTAAAGGAACATCAAATCGTTTATGGCTGTAGTTTTGCACGAAACTTAAATCCAACTTAGTGGTAAATTGTTGCTGAAAAGATGTTGCGGTGTTGCTGAAAAGACAAAGTTGCTGATAAAGATGAAAAGTGTTTAAAGATCAAACAAAATAATTGTGTAAAAGTGTTTGGATACAATGGAGATTGTGTGTGTCCCTCCAAGAAATTAAAAGAATAATAACCTGAAGAAACGTGAATTTAAACGAGTTCACAACAATCATGTTTAGGGAGGATTGTTAGGAATTATACATTCTTAACTATGTACATTAGTGATAATACTTAGTACCAATAGTTAATAGGTTAGTACTGACAGTACACAGTGTTAATTACTCTGCCAGGATAGTTAGTACCAGATAAGTGTAAGAAATAGTTTAGTACCGATTTAAGAGATATGTATGTAAGAAATTTATTAGGAAATAGATATGTATTTCTCTTTTTACGCATGTTTGTAAGCCTGTTAGATGGGTTATCCTTGTCTATAAAAGGAACCCTCAAGGTATAGAGCGACACATCAGTTCAATATACATCTCATACAATCATATCTCATAGTTAGTAATCTGTAATCACTTTAACGGATTAACAGAAATCAAAGTTTAGTTTTTCATTGTTTTTCTTAATACTATTGTGTAGATTTTGCATATACAATAAGTATTTATAGTTAGTGTTTCTCTATAGTCAATCTGTATTTATACAAGTTGGCTATCACCCTTAACATGCTGCAAAGATCTGTTTAGTTTGGGACACACAAGTTTTTTTTTGGGGGCTACACCAACTATAATTTGGGGCTACACCAACTAACTATGGTGTACTATTCGACTCTCATCGGTCGACTATTCTATATAACTATCTAGACTCTCAGTGGAAGAGTTCTATGTATCCATGGATGTCTAAACTAGATGCCTGATAATCTCTTTATATAGAAAGATATCAAGGCTTACAACAGAAGATAAGAACAAACAATATATTTAAAACATTTAAGAATATCTTCTAATATCTTCTGTATCTTTACCTTTATGAGGAGATCTTCTAATATCTTCAAAATCTTCATCTTTATCTTCATATTCTCCACCAGCTTGAAGATTTCTTTAATTATAATTTAAGTCCTTTTGTTTCATTCTTTTATTCATTTGTCTCATAATTCAAATAATCCCAACATTCTTCACCTATTTGATGATGACAAACAAACAAAGTCGTGTACGAACTTCATTCATTTAAGCAAGGCTTCCCTGATAGTTGAGCTGTGATCATCTCTTGATGAAACAAAATCATGATCTCCTTGAACATGGTCACCACACTTAATAAGCTGCCAACATCAAGTAAACCTGTAATCTTCTTCCCCTTTTTGTAATCATCCAATAGGGGTCTTCTATAAATAAGCAACTTGTAAACACTTCCCCTCAAGTGGTGCATGTAGATGGTTAAACATTTAATCAATAAGCTTCCCCTGAAACCAATATGTTTACCATCTCTTGAATCTCGAACTATGTAGGCTTTATGTAGTGATCACTGATGAAGAAAACTAAGTATAACGAATTTGATGAAGAAGTTGCATCTCCCAAACTTGTGTCTTATGTCTTGCACTATCCACGTGACATTGAACTTATAAATAAATCTATGAAATTTAAGTAGACCGCAACCTCTTGACCAAATCCTCATCTTCTATGAGACACATACTAAGAGATAGCAAATGTGAGCATTGAGCACCATAACAAAAAACACCACTTTGCTGATTCTGAAAAAGTCTTGTCGCCATTTTAAGCCGAACAAGTTTTCTAAAAGCCAACCACAACTTTAAGATATGATAAGAACGCGTACCTCTGAAACTCAACTACAACATCAAATAAGTAATATTCAATTGTCTTCGTAATCACATCATCAAAACATCTCCAAAAATACGGGCATAAAAAATCAATAAGAATAAAACTGAAATTAATTCTTAGAAAAAAATATTTTGTCCAAAATCCAAAAACCATCAAATTATGTTTTGTACGATATCGTACAAAAATGGGGGACAAACTCTTTTATCAGACGGACTCTGGCCAGTACAAAATTCAAAGTCAGTAGTTACAAACATCCAAACCCAATTAGCAATGCTTTTTTTGTTGCTAATTCGTCACTAACCTGTCACTGATCCGTCACAAAACTGTCACTATTGGAATACTCCTTCCTCCCAAATCTTTTAGTGATGCTTTTTCTGCCGCAAAACTGTCACTAATTCCAGCAGTATTAAAATTGCAACGACCAATATTAAAAATATATAACCTGTATTAACCTTTAACCTTGGTATGATTAACTCAAATCAACAAGCAGTATTAATTCAAACGTGGTAGTACTAACTCTATTCAATGAGCAGTATTAATATTAGGAATCAGCAGCCCATTCTTTAAATTTGTAGCATCACGTATACTTGGTAATATCATGAATCATCTAATAAAGTTACCAAATAACCATGACATATATGGGAGATATTATGGGATCAACCACAATCCCTAAAAATTAGGGATATTCATATCAACACAAATCCCATACCATATATACTGCCATACCATATCAACCAATAACCACAACCAAGACCACGTCCAACACTACTTCCATAATCCATGCAGCCCATTAATTGATATGTCATTTAAACAAATACCTACTCGTGTGTATCCTTTATAAATACCAACATATTCGGAAGTAGTTATTAATACACATTCCAATCCGTAAAAATCAAGAACTAAAACTGTATACCACGCATCATACCATATACCATAACCTGTATAGTCGATGCCTCCCATCTTTTGTTATTCAAGCTGACATACAAACGCTTCCAAACCTGTACGTGATTGTGACTGCGTAGTTATCATAATGGTTGAAAACAACTAAAAATCACCTAATCGTGTATATGATTTAATCAGATGTTGTTTTCAATACACTGGCTTGACCGATAACAAACATACTATACCGCCGTCACGAAACCATAAAGCATTCATGAGTCTTCATAATGACATTATTTAAGATAGTAATACGAAACCTTTAAAGAACCATGTCGTTTGCTGCTTCTTGTGTCTTTTGATGCTTCACCATATACAATAGAAGCTGGATTCATCACCAAAAACAATCAACTAGATCCGAATCAGAAAGATGTACAAACCCTAATTGACTAGGGTTTGATCAATTTAGAACACAACGGATAAAAAAGAAACCCAAATAAATATTTACAATCGTATTGCATACCTAAACATGTAAAAGGACGATTATAAGTATCATTATAGCAATTAATCTTCAAAACCCCAGAAAACTTTAACCACAAATCAATTTCTTTAAAAATTAGGGTTTTTAGGTTTCTTCAAAAACCTTATAGATCCTAGATCGAGAGCCACGAGGCTCTGATACCACATGTTAAGAATCGATTAACTCATCTAGGATATAATAACATTGATTAATATAAAGTACAGCAGAATAATAGTAAGAACATCAATGTTATGAATAAGGTTTTTCTTTGAACGATTTCCCTATTACCCCAACTATAACTTGGGGCTACTAACTACTACATAGACATCTATAATATGTCTATTACTAACTAACTACTAACTATGGTGTACATACACCCCCCTTTACTATTCGACTCTTATCAGTCGACTATGCTATAGATTATTTTTCCTTTGCTTTTGAATATAACTGACAAAAGCATGGGCTCCTGAACTTTTGGTCACTTTGCTTCTTATTTGAACTGCTGATTGTGGATCTCCAAGAATAAGAGTTGAAGGATGAATATAATTAATCCTTGATGTGGGAATAGGACTGACATTTACAACAGGTTCTAAATTTGTGAAGTCAGCTACTGCACCCTCATCATCATAAGATGAATTTGTAAAAATACCATTAGTAGGATTGTTATAAATGTCCTCAAGTGCAGGTATTTCTGAATCATCTGGATCAGGATTGGTTAGATCAGTGAAGGATAGTCCACCATAAGGACTAGCAGTACTAACTAGTGTGCTAGCAGTATTAACTATGTTAGTACTGCTAGTTTTAGCAGCTCCTGCTTGTAAAAGTAAATCCTTAGTTTCTTGGGCAAACTTCTTCCTGAGAGCTTCAGCTGCATCATTAGCATCCTGTTCTTGCCTCTTAAGTCTTTCAAGTTTATCCAAAAAGACTTGATCCTCCTTATCTATTGGCTTCTCAACTGTCTTTAAATCAGGATGTTTGGTAGGTTTTTCACCTGCATTCTTTACTGTTGACCTCTTGACTGTTGAAGAATAAGAAGACCATATAGGCAGTATAAAGTAGTCCTGAGCAGATTCATCTTCTTTTTCAGAATCACCTGCATCAATATTATCTTTTATACCTGCATTGTGATTAGCTCTTGTGGACCTGCATGTTTGTAGCTGATTCTCTGATTCACAGGTTGTAATTCATAGAATAGTATAATATCAGATAAAACAGCCAAGTTGGTTCCTTTTTCCTGCTGCATTTGGTTTATTTTCTAAAAAGGTTATGTGTAGGTTTTCCTCAACTCTCTTGGTTTCTAAATTATATACCCTAAAAGCCTTGCTTTATAGAGAATACCCAACTAAAAACCCTTCATTTGATTTCCCATCAAACTTGCCCAGATGGTCAATGGTATTCAAGATGGTCATATGGCACCCAAAAGGTCTTATATAGCTTATGATTGGTATTTTTCCCAGTTACAAGTATAAGGTGTCTTATTATTGAGGCTTGGTCACTAATACCATATTATGAAACATAAACAAGCAGTACTAATGCTTCAGCCCAAAAAGTGTTAGGTAAAAAGAATATGCTCGCATTGTCCTGGCAGCCTCAATAAAGGGTCCTGTTCTTTCTTTCAGAACTTCTATTTTGTTGTGGAGTTTGGCATTACTGTATTCCCCTCTTAATCCCCTTTTGACCACAAAAAATTCAATAAAATCCATGTCCTTAATTTTGTACCATTATTCACATCTAATAGTTTTTACTTTTGTTTTATTAGTTTCAATTTGTTTATAAAGTCCTTAAGGATTCCACTAGTTTCATCCTTAGTTCTTAAGAAGAACACCCAACTAAACCTGCTAAAATCATCAGTGATAACCAGGCAATAAGTCTTATGGTTTATGTCCTTACAGATGTAGGTTCAATCAATCCTTATGAAGAAGCTGTAAGGAGAGGACTATTAGAGCTCACTGATTTGGCCTCTACAAGAGCCTTGTGTTGCTTTCCTTCTGACAAGCAAACACTAAAGTATGGTCATTTTGAAAAATCTTGAAAGGTAACCTCTTACAAGGTTTCCTTCACTTGTTGTTTAAGTTTTTATAGTTAACTTGACCCAACCTCCTATGCATTTGTTAGATTTCATCAATTGTGACTTTGCAATTAACATAGCCATAAAACCTCCTATAAGGAACAAGGTTCTCTAAATTGAAACTGTAACTTATTATTTTGTCTAGGGTTTTAATAAGACTTGATTTGCATTAGGTACTTAAATTAGGTGCAAAACAAGACATTCAGAATCAATTGAAAAAAAAAAAAAAGAAACTTTGTTCTTTTTTCTTTGTCACAGATTTGTGACACAGAAAAGAGATTGAAAAGTCTGTAGTTCTTTCTTCTACAAAGCACAACATCCTCAAAAATCTAAACTTTCCTGTTTTTTATCTTTACCTCTTACCAGTTATGTAACATTTACTTCTCCAAAAGTAACATGGCCACGTTAAAGTCTTGATATTCAGCAAGGTAAGGCCTTGTTGCCAGTCATGTGCTTGAACATCCATATCACATTTTCTTTGTTATGGTAAAGCTCTATGTAGGATAATACGGCCAACATCAAATAAGGAAATTAGATTTCTCAGGAACCCAAGCCGTTTGGGCTTGATTTGCATAGTGGATCTTTGAAAGTGAAAACAATTTCTAAGACTTGATCCACCATTATATTTGGAGACTTTGTGCCAGTGGTGTCTTTGTTGTCTCCAATTACAACCTGCTAAGGGCTTAACAACAGTTTCCCTTTTTCCCTCAACAGCACTAACTGCATTTACCTCAACAGTATTAACCGTTTGTTTTGTAAAATTTGTCCTAAGTGTTGTTGTGTTATTAAAAGGCTTGAAATGGTGATGAGTTTTTTAAAAAAACAGGTTGCCTGGTCTAACTCTATCACAAATAGGTTAACAGTATTACTTTCATAGCTACATTTGTGGTTATGTTTGTTATTAAAAAAAATTTTTATTGGGGGGGGGCCCTAGCAGTACTAACCTGTTAGTACCGCTAGCTCTAGCAGTATTAACTAGAATTTTGCCAGTTCTAGTTAGTACCGCTGTAGGAACAAATTGGTTCATATGATTTACTTTTTGCACATTGTTCCAAATTTGCCTTATCTCCTTTTGACTAGAATTCCTTCTCAATTATTATTTAACTCAGCTTGTTTAGCCATCCTCTTTTCATGGAAATCACAATCTCTGATAAGATGACTAAGACTTCTACATACAAAACATGCTCTTGCAGTAAACCCATACCCCAACCCTTTCTTGTCAACTGTAAGATTTTTACTATGTGTGAATTGATTCTTAATAGTTTCCCTAGGAGATTTTACTTGCTGGTTAGCAAAACTAGGTGTTTCCTGTTCTTTTGTTGGTAGTGACACATGCTCATCTTTACTATCTGATTCATACTCCTTTATGATAGGAGCTTCAGACAAAACCTTAGGTTGACTTACTACTTTGGGTTCATTGACAGTTGGTTCAGGCAAAGGTTCCTGTGTTTCAACACTACAATCTGATTCACAAGTATCAAAGTTACTGGTTTGGGTTTTAGATTTACTAGTTTGAGACTGTTTTGGACCATATGTAAATTGTGAGTAATCTATTTTAATATCAGGTCTAGATGGCATGTAATTCCCTATCATAGGTGGGGGTACATCATGCATTCCTCTTGATGTAACAAACCTATCATACAAAGGTTGATTTTCTAACTCACTTTCCTTACTCATAAATACACTTTGTAAAACTTCATTTT
>BQNB010194624.1:0-11437 GCA_026074375.1 Tanacetum coccineum
ATTTTGATTTATCCGTACCTGCACACACAAAACACAAAAACAAACATTTCTTTGCCATTTTTAGTCTGTTTTGGGTCATTTAGGGTCATTCTTGATGTTAACGGATATGTGTATTTTACACTTATCAGTTCTTCTTACTCAGAGTTTCTCACAGGCTCTGATACCACTTGTGAGTCCCAAACTGAATAGATCTCTGCAACCTATTAATGATGATAGCCAAGATGTATAAATACAGTTTGACTATATAGAAACACTGACTATGAATACTATGTGTTAATGCGGAATCTTAACACAAGTACTAAGAAGAACAATGAAAAACTAAATAATAATTTCTATTAATCTGCTTTGGGTGATTACAGATTACTAACAATGAGATATGATTTTGTATGAGATATGTTTTGCTCGTATTTCTAACTATGCCAAGAGGGATCCTTTTATAGACCAAGGATAAACCCTAACAGGCTTACAAAACGCGTACATATCTTTTCCTAAAATATCTCATACATATCTCTTAAACGGTACTAACTAATTTCTACTATCGGTACTAACTAACTTATCAGTACTTAACATTTTGTACTATCAGTACTAACTATAACTATCAGTACTAACTATTAATACTGTCGGTACTAAGTTAGGAAAACGTAATTCCTAACAGTTTCTAAGGTCGATAGACTTGAATATGCATATTTAGTCTATCCTATACTTCTTGTGATTCTAAATCAGTCCCAAATCATCTGGGAGGTAGGTTATCCAAGTTGTAGTGATTAATCCTAACTATTCCCAAAACTTATCTAATAACCTATGCGGATTATTAACCTTCTCTGAAAGAGTTCCTATGCTTTTTAAGTATATTGAGTGATAAGTGCGATGACCGGTTAGTTCTTACACTAGGTAAGGAGTTAGTGATCCTCCCTAGTACCCATTGGATCCCATATTGACTAGATAATCTAACAATGGGGCAAGCCAGGTCCAAATCACCCGTATTACCAAAACTCAGGGTTACACGATAGTCAAGGAATATCTAACAAAACCATAATCTAACAGGAAACAAACATCATAACAACAGTAATTACATAACTAGGCCATCACTTTAAGTGCTTAGTCGCTTATGGTAACGGAAACACAGCAAGAAATAGAAGTAATCATAGATTGAAAGCTCATAATTCTTACAGTATTTGTATTTGAACGATTAAATACAAAAAGTAAGTAAAGTGTGATCTCCCTTACACTCCAGGTGGAATTCTTTGAAGGTTGGAAGCCTTTGTCTCCTCTCCAATTGGCTTTGGAGGAAGTGATGTCAGAATAGCTTGAATGAGGCCTCTATTCATAGGTATCAAACCTATTATTGCGTAACTTATAAATGTTTTACGCCGTAACCTTCTTACACGGCATTCCATATTTAAGCAGTTGTTATGGCATAACCAGATATGGTGTTACGCCGTAACCTTCAAATAATTTCCATGTGTACGTGATCTTCATTCCATATTTGTAGATTTTCATGGTTACGGCGTAACCATAAGAGGTGTTACGTCGTAACTCTATCTTGGGCAAGATTTCCTTCCAAATAAATGGTTACGACGTAACTAGATATGGTGTTATGTCGTAAAGTAGTCCTTGATCTTCGTACTTGCTTAATTTATGTTACGGTGTAACCATTTTTGGTGTTACGCCGTAAAATTCTTCAAATATTTACACTTTGAGTCCTTTTTCCCTTGTTTCTTGTCACTTTCCTGTATGTTACCTAAAAACTACAAAATGATAGAAAATATCTCATTTTTGAGTGTTAGTGAAACATTTGCAGATAATATAGGAGGTATTCCGCCACCAAAAAGTATCAAATATTTGATCTTATCACTTTTACACTCAAGAAGTGTTTGGGTTTGAGTATAGATAAATTGAGGATGGTATATTGTCATTAAAAATAATCTTACATGTGTTTGGGCCCGCGGTTTAAATATTTCTTTGAAGACCGCGTTTTAAACTGTCTTTCATCCCGCGGTTTAAATAATTGTTCTTGGCCTCGGTTTAACAAGATACCACTTGGGCCTGCGATTTAACCCTTATTGGGCCAGCAGGTTTATTTAGCCTAAATCTCGCAGTTTATCTTTAGATTATATCGCGATTTAACAGATTTCATACCGCGGTTTAACTATCCCCATTTGTTAAAATCTAGTGGTTTAACCTTTGTTAAATTTCGTGATTTATCAAGTTGGAAAAGCCCGCGGTTTAAGCCAATCTTAAACCCGTAGTTTAAATAGGTCCAAATCACCGCGGTTTAAGTATATTACTTAAACCCGCGGTTTAAAGTTTTAGTTTTATTCCTGCGGTTTAAGTCATACTTATTTCGCGATGTAACAAACTTGGGCCGTGGTATATGTGCTTTGTTTTGGGCCATGGTTTAAGTAATCTTGGGCCTCAAGTTGTATGTTGGGTTTCATTGATTAGTCTTAAGGCTTACGATTTGGATTCACGGTGTATAAATCTTTAACTTTGAGATTTATAAAAACGATTAAAACATTCATCAAACAGGGCAAAATGCATGGTTAAAAGAATAAAGTGAACAACCAACAATTACTTGAACGATTTCAAGTCGTATTGGACTATTTGGACATAAATTTGGACTATTTGAGTTAAAATTGGACTATTTGACTTTTCTTAGACTGTTTGACCATCTAGTTGACCGTTGACCGTTGAGCATTAACCATTGACTGTTTGCCCGTTGACCAAAGTTTGACTCTCACGAATTAAACTTAAAACGGACTAAATAACTCGAAACTTAATAAATAATCTCACGAATCACATGAAACAAAAAAATAATCAATCAAATCTGTGATATATTTGTTATATATATAAAATTTAGATTGATATTCTAAGCATATTTAATGGCACAACAAAACCAACAATAAATCCGCTCTGAAGAAGCATTGGTTCCCAAAGATGATCAAGTGAAAATCGGCTATGGCAACCAAAGAACTGCACCAGAAAAGAAGTAAAGGGAACTTGCAGATCAGCTCACTCTAGATATTCTCAAACAGTACTCTTGCTATAATGCTTTTCTCAAGACTACTGATGTTCCTCAGATTTACATGCAGTAATTTTGGTACACCATTTCCAAGGACCCAAACACTCAAAGCTACCATTTCATGCTCGATGATTAAAAGTTTGAAGTAGGAGCTGAGTTGCTTCGTGAAGTACTCCAAATCACTCCAAAAGTTCTTAACCAAGAATTTGTTGATCCACCTTCTCATGACGAACTTGTCTCTTTCATCAAGCAACTTGATTACTCATAATCACTTGAGTTAATATTCGAGATGTACATTGATCACATGTATCAACCTTAGAGAACCTTTTTATCCATTATTAACAGATGCTTGTCTGGAAAGTCTTCTGGTATTGACAGACCTCAACAATCAAGAATTCAGATTTTATGGGGTATGTTCTACAATAAGAATGTTGACTATGTAGAGTTGATATGGAAAGACTTTCAGTTTCAAATTGACAACAAACAGACCAGTTCCAAAAAAGAAAGAATTGTTGCCTTATCCCAGATTTACTAAAGTCATCATCAAATACTACCTTTCAAAACACAACACCTTGGCCAAAAGACACGACTCTTTTATCCATACAATCAAATATGACTTAGTTCTTAGGAAGTTGAAGTTTGTGAACAAAGGAGAATAGCATCAAAAGCCTGGAATGTCAATTCCAAACTCAATGATGAATGATACAATCAGGGATTCTTCTGATTATCGGGTTTATTTAGAAGACAACCAACACTGAATTAACTATACCAAAAGTGGGCAAAGGTTGAGGCAAAGATTTGATGGGAAAGAAGAAGGTTGATACAGATGTACATAAGGAGAAGAAAAAAGATGGTGTTCCAAGCAAGAAGCGTTCACTTACTGCTGCTGATAATATACTGCCAGATCCTGATGAGGCTGTAAAGTTAGCTAAATCCATCAGGTTAACAGAGGCAGAAGAACAAGAAGAAGAATGACGCTTGTATGAAACTCACGCAAGTATTGTCATTGGGAGAGAGGTTAATCTGGAAGCTGATAAGGGTGTTGATGATAATCAAAGGAAGAAGTTAAAAGGAGTTGCATTTGTACCTGTTGTTGCACAATCACTTTTGAACTTGAAAAAAGGAAGCAAAGCTAGCAGAGAAGAGTACATACTACAACAAATCCTTAAAGGTCCTGGTGAATGATATACTAGAGTTCCAAACACTTCCATTCTTTCTGATCATAATGACAAGTTAGAAAAATCCGACTAGGGGTCTAACGATGAATTTAGAGTGATATCAAGTGACGATGAAAGAACTAAGATAGATGATTCTGAGAAAGGTGCAGATGAAAAAGCTAAAGATGAGAAAGTTAAAGATGATAAAGCTGAAGATGAGAATGATGACGAAGTCAAAGATGCAGATGAGAAAGCTGATGATAACAAAGCTAGAGATGAACATGCTAGAGTTCTTGTACCTGAACCACAAAATGAGAAACCTAAAGTTACACCTCTAAGCCCTAGTTGCACATTGTCTTCTATAGAATATGGTAATCAATTTCTTAATGATTCATCTGATATTTCATTGGTTGGTATTTTAAAAGATCCAGCAAAAATAGAGATACAATCAATGATAGATGTCCTTGTTCATCAAGAAAACCCAGCTGTCCAACAAACTACACTAGTTGATGCAATCGCCTCAATGTTTCCTGGAAAGACAACACAAACACCAATACCATAAACAACAGAAGCTCATGTTAATGCATTGTTAGAATCTGATTCATCATTGATCGTTTTGCAAAGGCTTTCACAACTTGAGAAGAAAGTTAATGCATAATTCAAAATTGATCATGCTGAAGCAATTGAAGAATCTGTTCAAGCTAATGTGATAAATGAAGTAAAGAATCAATTGTCGAAGTTTCTACCAAAAGTTGTCTCTGATTTTGTCAAACCAAGAATGGAAAGAACGGCTCGTGATGTGCTACAGAAGAATCCAATTAACCTTTTCCAGTCTTCCTCCATAATATCAGACTCACTAATGAAATACTAACTAAAGAGCAAACTATATGATATGATGCAGAAAAGTCATTACTTTCATCAACACGACAAACATCTAGCATTATACAATGCTTTGATCAGTTTAATTGGTATAAATGAAACTATTGCAAGGGGTGAACTTGATCTTACAAAAACTTTAAAGAAAATACATCATAATGATGATCAAGACCCTCCTATGGATTCTTAAAAGGATAAGAAGAAAAGAAGGCGAAAGGATACTGATCCATCAAAGAAAAACAACGATCAATCTGGTTCATCAAAGAAAGGTACAACTCCATCTAAATCATTAAAATCTGATAAAACTGTGAATGCAGAAGAATCAGTACAAGATGCTGCAATAAATATTGAGGAATCAATCAAAGAATATGTTGTGAATGCTCAAGACCCAACAAAAGCTGATGTTGCTCCTAATCAATATAACTCCAAGTGGTTCAAGCAGGGTATTATTGAAATACCAGAGACTCCTGACCCAGACTGGCACAAGGAACTAAATGCTAATGATGCACGTGAACAAAACTTGTTTAATGAGTTTGTTAATGCTGAGAAAGACCCAAAGCAGTTTGATGATCTGATGGGTTCTACTATTGACCTCACAAAGTTTGCCAAGAATTGTCTTAAGAAGGATAAAATCACGAAGGCGGACTTAGAAGGACCAGCATTCGCACTACTTAATGGGAATTACAAGATTAACATCGAGCGGGGATATAATCTGGAACAGTACTATTTAGCTCTAACAGACCAGATAGATTAGGTAAATCCTAAAGGAGATAGATGTCTGTATGATTTGAGCAAGCCTCTACCTTTGTAAGGTCCTCCCGATCGCACAACCATTCCTGTGGATTTCTTCTTCAATAAAGATCTAGAATATTTGAAGATGGGATACAAGGAAAAGAAGTATGCCTCCTCCTTGACAAAACCAAAGGCTGAAAGGTATGAATTAGAAGGCTTTAGAGGAAATTATCCCAAAGCTATGTAGTTCCAGTAAAGTGGGTTATGATTTAAACGTTGCACTTGGAATTCACCACTGGGGACCCAAACGTCAAGTCTTCTACAGAGCAACACATGCAAGAACATCACCTCACAAAGTCTACTCCAGAATGAAGATTCTTAGTGTCATCAGAATATCGGTTGACAAGCAGTTTGGTTATGGTTATTTGAAAGAGATTGTGGTAAGAGGAGCGAATCAGTAGGAGTATACATTTAATGAAGCCGACTTTAAAAGGCTGTATTTAAATGACATTGAAGATATGCTTCTCCTTTATGTTCAAAACAAATTTCACCACCTCAAAGGCGGTGAACATGTTTATCTGATAAATGCTCTATGCCTTTTCACTTGAAGAATCGTCCTTAAGAAGAGGGTAGAAGACATACAACTTGTGGTGGAAAGTTATCAAATAAAGCTCAGCATCACAATGCCACAAATCACATGTGCTGGTATTGAAATCAAAGAACCATATACCATACTATACAAACCCAGAGGTGTGGTGTATCTGAACAAGAGCAACCACAAGTTTCTAATGAGGGATGACGAGTTGTACAAGTTTAGTGACAGAACGCTTAAGTCCATTCGTGATACTCTAGATCTAATGTTGCATAACTTTGTCTTAGGCTATCACAATAAAGACATGCCAAATAGATCTTGGAGTGAAAAAGATCAGAAATGAACATCATTAATGTTGAAAAAGATCGACGAGACATTGCTGGAAAGATAAATAATGAGGAGCTTAGAGAGATTTTTTAGTGGGAGACGAGTCAAGACTAACTACAGACTGCTAGTGCGGACATAATGACTTTGTCATTCTTAGTTTGGCTCATTTCAGGTCACATCTCGTACATTATCTTGTGAATATGTTGTGTAAGATAATAAGTATATAGTGTTCGAGTACAAGTTTTTCAAGAATTTTTCAATAAATTCAAAAAATTTCAAATTATGTACTCAACACTATATCATACCCTCATTAATTGAAGGGGGGCAAAATAAAATGTTCTTAATAAGCATGCTAATTCAAAATGCATTTCTCTCCCCAAAAGCTTTTCAAAATATTTTAATCAATTGATATCCAAAATATCAAGGGATTTGACATTTTTTATAAGGGAAGAAAATGTGATTAAAATATGCAATTAATAAAGGTGATCATTATGACACAAGTGCGGTCTCCTCCCTTCATGTGCAAAATGTTTTCGAATATCGATGCACATGTGTAGGGAGAGCATTTTTGAAAAATGAAACTATCAAAGTACAAATGTTTTGATGTAATTTACAAGTACTTTGATTGATTTTCTAATGGTTTTATGGCTACAATGGCAATACCCAATGATTGACCAATTGATAATTCTTAAAAAGATATAAGGTGATTAAGTTTAGGTATTCGTTCCATGATCTAGCCAAAACCGAAGGGATCTATCCAGGGACACTCCAATAGATAGATTAGAAGTCCTTAGGTATGACATAAAAAGGGAGTAAAGTAAGAATAGGAAGAATGTTATCCAAGGCATGAGTTATCACCGAAACAAACCCAACATGGTCATAATGAGGACGCGTTGGCTTAACATTGAAGGGTTGAAGAATGAAAAAGAATTATAAGGATAAAGGGTCTAAAGAAAGAAGCCCTCCATACAGTTAGGCAGAAACCATGTCAATACATATGTTATCAGAATCACAAAGATGATTGTTGGTATTGAATACAGTCATCATGGACCCAGTGATGCAATGTACAACCCTCCCTAGCCACTCAAGATCTTTTAAAAGACTCTTGTTTCATTTCTAACGGAGATCAATATGTTTCTATCAGCTTTCTCACTCCGAGTTAATTGATATTGAAAAGATGGCAGTCAGCTCCAGCCTTCATTCACTAAAACCAAAACGCACTTATTGAGTCTAGAGCCAACAGAGATCAACATAAATCTCATTAGGACGCAACTCTAAAATACACTTGTTGTTCATAAACTAAGAACACAAGTGATATCTAAGAGTCCTACGCATTATCCTTGCGATTATGCCAGAACATTCAGAGTGATACTCTTAAGTACTCACAATAATGAATGGAAATCCTTTCAATGTCAACATCAAACAGCACTGCGGTAGGTGACTTACGAGATATTATATGAATCAAGCTTGTGTCAACTGGATATCAATTTTGGTTTAGTCTATGAATTGACGACTCAATCAGTAAGATAATAACTAATTGATTCACTCTTATCATGTTGTCTGCTTTGAGACGTTGTGATAATGAGAACAAGCTAGTGCAGCTAGAAACCCTATCAAGGAGATTCTTTGAATCTACCTGGTCATAGGTAAAATATTTGTACTGTAAAACGGGAAACCGAAGGTTATTACAACTGAATTTGGACGAATGTCAAAGCCATATTCGTCCACACATTTTATTGCTAACCCTTATAAATGCATGTTTAGATGACGGTGACGCGACCTCTTTCCAGCTTAGTCAGATTCATAACCGCATGCTCATATTAAGACTTAAAGTTTCATGTAATCAAGAAAGCTTAAGATCAAACAAAGATAAAGACTTCCGCTACTCTGATATTCAACATCTTCCTTAAAGTCATAAAGTGTTCAAGTTAAAGATTATTAAGGAAGATTGTTAGACAGCTTTTAAGATGATATAAAGTATGAGCATGTTGGTCCAAAGACACAAGATTACAAGAAGACAAAGTATTACAAGATGATTAAGTGATGATTCAAGATTAATGATCTTAAGATGTAAAAGATCAAGTGATAAAAGCTTAAGATCATAGTTTATCAAGCATGAAGGAACAAGCTCAAGCTAAAAGATCAGAGAATGCTACATAAAGATATAAGATAAAGATAAAGATTCAAGACTACGAGCAAGATCGAAGAACGTTTATAGATTGCTAAGCTTAAGACATTTGTAATCCAGAGTGACCTTCCTTATGGGGAGATTGTTAGGATTCTAAAAAGTATCGATCACTTCTAGTATTTTATCGTTCTAGCTCATAGTATAAAACGTGTAATAGTTAAGTAAGCTAATCGGGTCAACCCATGGATAGTCCAAGGGTGACCGGTCTATGTGGATATATATACCCTCTGCAAACATAGAGAGGGTGTTGGTTCCATAATATACACACACTAATATTTTGTTTCTCTTTCTAGAAAGTCACCAACCCTTTCTCTATCAAGAATTAGTATTATAATCTTCTTGTGTGACATTGATATTGATTCTACATATACCAAGGAATTCTACAACAATTTTCATTCCTCCCATCATAACCCTAACTGGAATCCTCTCCCTTATCTTCTCCATAATCAGCCGACTTATGGGTTTTCCTAATACCTAAGTTGACTAGTCGACTTCTAGTTAATTTACCTATCTTCGTGCTCGCCTAACTTGCATAGGTTCGTAGCCCTAGTTCTATCCGTGTAGTACAAGTAGAGACCTGATGCAACTCAGGTGATGATTCTCCCCCAAGAAACCCTAAAAGTGATCGAACAAAATTGCAGACAATAAGGAGAAAATGATTTTATGTGCGCAGCTGACTGCGGTGAAGAGTTCAAGCTTAGATGTGTAGGAACAAATAATTATGTAAACAAAATATAAACATATGTATGTTTAGTTTGTATCATTGATTAGGATTTCTATGTAATTAGGGTTTTGGTTTGCATGACCTTTACTTATTTATTTTTTCGTTGTGCATGTTTTGTAGGCAATGAGGGTGACCACCAAATCCCTGCATTATATAGTTCAAACTTATTAGATGACCTTATTGATGATATTGCTTCGAAAGCTCCATTTGTGGTAAATGAAAAAACATACAAATTTTTTTACTATTTAGTGGATGAAATTTATCCTCAATGGTCTATGTTTGTTAAAACATTTTCCAGTGCAAGGGATGAAAAAAAATGACGTTTAAAAGAGTTTAAGAAAGTGCAAGAAAAGATATTGAACGAGCTTTCAGAGTCCTATAAGGTCGATGGAGAATTTTACAACCACCCAAACGTGCTTACGAAATCAACGCCTTACGAAGAATCATGTATTGTTGCTCATATTATATAACATGATATTGAAATATCAAGAATTCGTGAAAAGTGAGTTTAACGAATTGTATGTTTCTCAACAACAGAATTTGCAACATGCTAGGGTCGAAAGATGCAATATACATCGAATAAAAAACCAAGAAATTTGAGATAAGAGAGTGTACAACGATATTCGACGAGATATTGTGGACCATATATGAAATGTTAATCACTAAATTCTATTTTTTTCAATGCATCGTTATTTTTAATTTAATGAAATTTGTTGTTTTATTTCATAAATGAAAAATAAAAATAAAAATTGTGAGGTATAAGGATGTCCTACAACTTGAGTGATAGAAAGAGAATGTTTTTTATTAAGTTATATATTTTGAGTTATAAGATAAAAAAATGTTGATATAACAACTCTTTTGTTATAACACGAACGTTATAACACATGACCACCGAGTGCTCTTACGTTTAACATTGAAACTTTTTTTCAAAACCATTATTATAAAGCATTTTGTATTAAAGTGAACTAGCAGAGCACTCACGCATTGCGGCGGCGGGTACCCTGTAATTGAAATTCCTGATACGTAATTTTTTGTATTCGAGATTTTTTTTGATAACACGTTTACAAATGAAGAAAAAATTATGTTTTTCGTGATAGTGCATAACACCTAGCTTCTTAACAGATACCCTTTTCTTTTGTTACAACCTGCAAGGAAATCATAAAAGGTCCAAGTGTTTCATTCGTAACTTCAACGCACCCACTGCTTTTATGGTGGATAAGGTTTATTATCATTAATAATTCACTAACCAAGAACAACGATTCAGAGGTCAGGGAAGATAAAACTTAGCCATATTATTAGATGTAGAGAGAGAAAGGAAAGACTGTGTGTTTTCTAGAGAGAAGGAGGAGAAAACATACACTATGAGATGTACAAATGATTATCCTCACCAATGGCGAAGGATAGTGAGGGCAGGAGGGGGTGCTGGCCCCCCCTAAAATCTGACTCACAGTTACCAATTTACATGCGGGAGCTGGTTTATTTGTTTAAAATGGTAAAGAAAGAAGAACTGAAGAAGAAAGAAGAACATTGTTTAGTTCGAAAAGAAGAATAGTACTATAATAAATAGGCAAAACCCATTTTGTTGTGTTTAGTACTAGAAGGTCACGTAGGGTGTCCTTTAATATAATTGTAGGTTGTCCTTTCCGTCATTTTCTTTTATATTTTCAATTTTGAACTTTATTATTGCTATACATATAAATATAGACATCTAAACATGGGGTGACACATCAAAACTATAGATCGTTATAGACACAACGGATACGGTAATGACTCATTTCATGTCCCCCCCCCCAAGCAAGATGGTCAAGCTTCGACACTG
>BQNB010194626.1:0-11437 GCA_026074375.1 Tanacetum coccineum
TAAACTTGTTTTGGTTCCATTCATTGAAAACACTTTGTGTTATGGTTTTAAAACTTATGTTATGATGTTGTATGGTGACGATCTTGTGGACAAATTTTCGACTCTAATCTTACATGAATGGGACAATGTTATGTTTTAAACGTCTCTTTTGAGTCATTCTTTATATTCTTATGTTGTTGTGCTATGACTTAACACCCAAACTGTTGGTTCCGCTGCAATGTAAATTTGGGGGTGTTAAAGATGACTTGTTCGATCAGTTGCAAGGGTCGCAGTATTTCTCAAAATAGATGTTCGATCAAGCTTTCATTAGTTGAGAGTACGCGAAGAAGACATTCCTAAAACTGCATTTAAGACGAGGTACGAACATTTTGAATTAACGGTCATGCCTTTCGGTCTGACTAATGCTCCCGCGGTATTCATGGACCTTATGAACCGTGTATGTAAGTCGTATCTTGACAAGTTTGTCATTGTCTTTATTGACGACATCTTGATTTATTCAAAGTCCAAAGAGGAGCATGAAGTTCACTTGAAGCTGATATTGGAGTCGCTTAAAAGGGAGAGATTGTTCGGGAAATTCTCGAAATGTGAATTTAGGCTACAAGAGGTCTGTTTTCTTGGACATGTAGTGAACCGAGAAGGTATACATGTAGATCCCAGCAAAATTAAAGCAGTAAAGAACTGGATGCCCCTAAAGACCCAACAAAAATCTGTTCATTCTTAGGATTGGTGGGATATTATAGGTGATTTATCGAAAACTTCTCAAAGATTGCAAAGCCTCTCACCCTAGTGACTCAAAAAGACAAGAAGTTTGAGTGGGGTGATGATCAAGAGAACGCCTTTTAGAGACTGAAGGATATGTTGTGTGATGCCCCGATTCTAGCACTTCCCAAAGGACCAGATGACATTGTAGCATTGATGCAGAGAAAAAAGGTAATTGCGTATACATTCAGACGACTCAAAATCCCTGAGAAGAATTTTCTCTCAAAATGTAGAGAAACTACTTGTACAGAACAAAGAGTGTTATCTACACTGATCATGAAAGCCTTCAGCATATTTTCGATAAAAAAGAATTAAATATGCGTCAGAGATGACGGATAGAACTTTTCAGCGATTATGACTGCGAGATTCGCTACCGCCCAGGTAAAGCGAACGTAGTAGCTGATGCATTGAGCAGGAAGGAGTGGATGAAACCGAGACGAGCTCGAGCTTTGAGCACAAAAATTCACTCTAGCATTAAGGCTAAGATTCTGGAAGCTCAGAGCGAAGCCTCTAAAGATGTCAACACCCCAGTAGAAATGTTGCGAGAATTAGACAAACAGTTTAAAAGAAAAGAAGATGGCGGATTGTATTTCGTTGAGCGAATTTAGGTGCCATCTTATGGCAATTTGAGAACTTTGATCATGAATAAAGCCCACGCTACAAAGTATTTTTTACATCCTGGAGCAGACAAGACGTACTATGATTTACAAGACATATATTGGTGGCCCGGAATGAAGAAAGACATTGCCATATATATAAGTAAGTCTTTGACTTGCTTTAAAGTCAAAGCAAAGCACCAGAAACCCTTAGGATTGCTCCAACAGCCAGAGATTCCCGAGTGGAAATGGGAGAATATCACAATGGACTTCATAGCAAAATTACTAAGGACAAGTAGCGGACATGACTCGATTTGGGTCATTGTCGATCGACTAACCAAATTGGCTCATTTCTTAGCTATCTGTAAAGACTACAAAATCGAAAGACTTGCAAGACTGTACATCAACGAGATCATAGCAAGGCATGGTTTGCCTGTGTCAATCATATCTGATCGTGATAGTTATTTCACATCAAGATTTTGGCAATCACTACAGAAAGCATTAGGAACGCCACTGGATTTAAGTATAGCTTACCATCCTAAAACCTATAGCCAAAGTGAGTGTGCCATTCAAACATTAGAAGATATACTTAGGCCTTGCGCAATTGATTTTGGTGGTAACTGGGATACTCATCTACCATTAGTAGAATTCTCGTACAACTATAGTTGCCATACGAGCATGAAATGTTCTCCGTTTGAAGCTTTGTATGGAAGGAAATGTCAAACGCCCATAGCTTGGGTAAAGGTAGGAGAAAGCAAAATAATTAGACCAGAAATTTTCCAAGAAACCATCGACAAGATTGTTCAAATCAAGGAACGATTGAAGACTGTACGAGATCGCCAAAAGAACTATGCCGACAATCGACGATAGCCGTTAGAGTTCAGTGTCAGTGATAAAGTACTACTGGTATGTGTTTAATTACACATACCTTTGACCACTAAAAATGAACTTATATGACCAAAAACGTACCATAAATACCTTGTAATTGTATGTTTTGCATTTGTATTGTGCAGGAAACGGATATCCTAGAAAAGGACAAAAATCAAAGCCAAAACAAACAAAAACCGAGCACGGGAATGAAAAGAGCAAATCAGAGCCAAAAGTCAAAGTCAAAGTCAACCAAAGTCAACCCCGACAAAAGTCAAAAGTCAAATCTGAAGCCGTAAATGAAGAAATACTTAATTGGCCCACCGTACCCATCGAATGGGTCGGGTTAGCCCATTAAGCTATTGCATGAAGACTAAAAGCCCAACTATAACTTGAGGGGCTTAAACTGCCAAACCCTCAAAGTTATACACCCAAAAGACTTTCTGTGTAATAAACTTATACAACTTTAGGGGGGCAAAACTGCCAAACCCTCAAGGTATATCACCATAAGGACGAATGGTGTAATACTCTTATACACCTTGGGGGGCCTTTCTTGCCAAGTCCCCAACCTTATCCCCTGCACCCACACAAACTAAATTTTCCCACCTTGTTACTGTTCATCATCCCCAAAAACCCTCAACCCTGTAACTCCAGTCCAAAACCCTTTCCCCCATATATCATAACATCACCATCCAACATTACCCTACTTCACATGGGCAATTGCCACCTTGGCAATCCCCTTGAATTTCATTCGACAAAAAAAAGAGACAAAGAATTGAGGGTTAAGATCAAAGGGATTGGGCTCCAAGCAAATCCAACGGCAATGATGACTTTAGGACTTCACTCACTCAACTAGCACACCTCAGATTCTCCTCAAAAAAGAAGCACAAGACCCTCAAGACCAAGACCCTTAGCTTAGTATAAATAGTGCAGTCTTGTAGCCATTTTGAAGGGGGGAATTTTTTTTAGCAGCTTATGTTATTTTTATTTAATGTAATTTTAAAATTCCAGCTTTGTACTCATTTCTAAAAGTTAATGAAAGATTGAAATTTTATGTTCTTGCAATCCTGCTTTTACAAGTTACTGTTACATTGTTGATCAAGTTTTACTAAGCCTTCAAAAGTTCTTTTTATACTCTATTTAAGCTGTTTAAACTCTAATGACAGAAGTTTGTTAATAGCTTTTTGTTGTTTGAAGTTCTAGTCCCAAATCACCAAATATTGTTCAAGAAAGCAAAAAGGAGCAGGGCAAATATTGGATGGCCTTTGGTTTAGAGCTTATGGTAAGCATTAGGGTTTGCTTTTAAGCTTTTTGAAAGCTTATTACATTGCCATAAGCTAAGGATCTTTGTAAGTTTACTTTTTACATTTTTGGCTTATTCACTATAGCTGAACTTATTTGTTGCTTATTCATGCTTTGTTATGCTTATTTAAGTTATTTATGCTTGTTTATGTTTGTTGTTTGATTATCATGTGCTTTGTTTAAGTTTTTATGCAAAACTGCCTATATTTGCTTGAAAGATTTCTTATTGTTATTTAAAGCTTATTGATTATTGCTATGTGAATTATATTTGCATAACAATGATATCTTATCATGCTTTTTTTAAGTACTCCAGAGCTTAAATCTCCTTATAAACTGGCTTAAAAAACTAATTTCGATATTTTAAAAAAAAGAAAGAAAAAAAGAGAAAAAGAAATAAAAAAAAAGAAGGGGGTTGTTTGGTTTAAGACTTAAAATGGGTCAAAATGGTTTTCAAAAGGTTTGGGTCAATTAGCCAACTTTAGAAAGCTTATTTGTAGTCATATCAAGCTGTTTTTAAGAATTTGTAAGATTGAATGTTTGTTTTTAAGCTTTTTCTATAAGTTGTGAAAAATGATTTGTCTTTAAAAAATAAGTTTTGTTTACTTATTAGCTAGGCATTTTGTATTGCTGTTATTGTTTGTAATTTTATGCATTGTTTAGGTGTTTTTAAATGAAGTAGTAAAAGTATCTAGCCGATGCTTTTGATTTTAAATCACTTTTTGTCAAAAATTGCATAAGTTTTGAAAAAAATGAACAAATTGGCTTTTTCAATTGCTTATTTGGAATATTTATGAATTTCAAAAGGCTTTTTTTGATTGTTGATACTTTGTTCTTTGAGTGTAAGATTAATTCGTTTTTTAGGGTTATAGGTTCATAACGATCTGTTTTAAGGCTTATTTTTTAAGCTCAAAAGTGGGTGTTTATGCAAAGATTAGCAAAGTGTGATCTTTTTTTGGAAAACAGCCCTTTGTTCATAAAGCTTTTTAAGTGCTTATTTGTGTTTCAAACTCTCTTTTGAGTGTTGATTATTGTAGCTTATTGCATAAGCTTTTCAGTGGTATAAGCCACTAAGCCATAAGGATCTGTTGGCTAGCTTATTTTTAAGCTAGAAAAGTCCTTGTTGGCTTTTTGATTGACAGTTTTAGCCAAAAGTAATTTTGCTTTTTTAGCTTATTAGCTTTTTGTTATTGCTTATTTAGTTTTATCTTAGCTTATTAGGTCAGTAAAAGCCCATTTTAGCTTATTTATTTTTGTCTTAAGCTTATTTGCCTTTTAAAGTATATTTTAAGTGTTTTTACCCGTTATAGCTTTTTTGCTTATTTAAGCTTATCAACTGTGCTTATTTATGTTCTTATGTGCTTATTAGATATAGCTTTTTATCTGTTTTAGCTTATTTATCTTTTCCTTAGCTTATTTATCCCTAAAAAACCCAAACAGTTAGCATTTTTAACTTAGAGTATATTTAGCTTAATCTGTCAACTTAACTAGCTTATTTAAGGGCTTATTTGTGGTTTATAGAAAAAGTGCTTTTGTTAAATTTGCTTATTTTCGAGTCCTAAAAAAATTTGTGAAAAAAAATGTTTTTCAAAAACGTTTAGGATAAGGGAAGTCCTAGGTGAGCCTAGGCTCGAACCCGGGACCTCTACCCTCTCACCAAACGTTTATAACACACACTCACTACCGTTGTGCTACAATAGCTCATCCGGTAGTGTTTTGCAAAATATAATACATACCCTCTTTCTCATTTTCCTTTTCATTAAATAAGCCGAGGCTTATTTAGAGCTTTTCAGGGCTTATTTGTTTAGCTGTAGGGTTGAGTTTAATTTTCCTGCAAACCTTATACCATTTAGGACTTTTGGGCATTTTTCTAGATTTTTACCATTTAGTTTAGTATTTTTAATTATTTTTCTTTTTAAATTCGTTTTTAATTCATAAAAAATTATAAAAAAAATCAAAAAAATATAATTCTTTTTTGGAAAATTTTCTTTTATCATATAGCTTCTAGGAGAATTAGTTTTACTTTCGTAGGGTTTAAATTGGAAATTTTTGTTTTTTAAAGAACGGGATTCATTCCCGTTCACGTTTTTTGTGTTTTAAAGCTCAAATCAACTCCGTTTTTGTTCTAGGTTTCTTTAACCTTACTTTTTAGTTAATTAGAGTCTATTAAAAGTGAAAAAATCATTTTAGGATAATTTTTGGAAATTTAGGGTTTTTAGGTTACGTTTTTAGATTCCTGTTTACATTTTTAGTTTAAATTTGTGTGCCTTTCTCATTTTTAGTGTAGATTGCATTATTTTACCCGTAGATTTAGAAATCCAATCCAAATCTTGTTCTAATCAAACATCAAATGTCAAACCAACTCTCGACTTTCCAATTCACTCCTCACTGGGGATAAACGACCCGGGAATATCACATACTACTTCCGGTTTTATTGATTTTCTTTCTTTGAACTTTTCAAGGGTAACTTGAATTGCTTTGGGTGATATAAGTATTTATAATATATATTATTTGTATTTGTATAACCTAAAAAGAAAGCTATCAAATTTTGGCGCCGCTGCCGGGGAGGAGTGTAAGCGTTTGTCGTATGTTTGATGATTTGCGCTTGAAGATCCTTCCCCGTAAAGTTATTTTTGTTATTAAAAATCTAAAAATACAAAAATATTTTTCATTTTCTTTTTAGTATATATATAAAAAACAAGAAAAAAATCAAAAACATAAAAACACTGTCTTTAATTATCAATAAAAATCACAAGTTGGTAAAAGAACACCAACATATAATACTTTCAACTGAAGTATTATCCATTAATAAGTTCCCGAACCAAAGAAAAAAAAACTTACCTTTTGTGTCACTTGCGAGGTACGGTTTACCTTTGAAAGAAAAACAAACTCAAATAGAGGTATAAGGCGGGTTGTTCCTAGGAACTACGAGCCTAAAGGAGAAAGGTTTTTAATAGCTTCGTGCTTTCCTACTCCTCCGCTCCTTTATGCGTTTTACTTTTCGAAGAGTTACCGAGAAGCTTGTTGATTATTAGGTTTAAGTTGTCTTATCTCGTTGTCCGTTATTAAAATAAATTATGAATTCATTATTGATAAACCAAAAAGAACCAAAAAAAAAATTAGTGTAAATTTTCTTTTTATATTTCAGTGCATGCGCACTCGTTCTCAATCCCGTAATCTTAACCGTCAACAACAGCAAGCCCCACCGGCTTTTGTTGAACCATTTAATCTTGAAGAACCTATTGAAAATCCCGATCCTCCCGTAGTTACGATGGCCGATAATCGTACTATGGCTCAATTGCTCGAAGCATCCACCGAGGGTTATGAGGATGCCATCGTTGTTCCTGAGATCACCGCGGACAACTTTCAACTTAAGCACGGTTTGCTTACCCTTGTTTAAAACACATAATTTTTCGGACATGACAAAGAAGACCCTTATGCTCACATTCGATATTTCAACAAGATCACTTCTACGATGAAGTTCCTGAATGTCCCGAGTACGTCGGTAAAGCTTATGCTTTTCCTATTTTCTTTTAAGGGGGCCGCCCGGATTTGGCTTGAGAGAGAACCCCCTCGATCGATTCTAACATGGGATGATCTTGTTTCAAAATTCATCAACAAATTTTTCCCTCCCTCCAAGACAACAAATCTTCGAAATGAAATCACGAGATTTCAACAAAGATTTGATGAATCGTTTTATGAGGCATGAGACCGATTCAACGATCTTCTTCGGGCATGTCTACGTCTTGGATTTTCAGAATTGCATCAACTCGATACATTCTACAATGCCTTGAACTTAAATGATCAAGATTCGTTGCGGTGGTGCTCATTCTTACCGAAATTATCCCGCCACCGATGGCAACGTTTATTGTGACAATATTCAAGAATATGTTTCCCAAGCCGCCGTGGCTAATTTCAATAAAGGAAATACCAGTTACCGAGCCCCGATTGCTAATCAATTTCGACCTCCCGATTTTCCTCCCGTTTAAAACAATCAAGGAAATAATCAAAACCGTTACAACCAAAACAGGGGGAATAATTACAACCATGGACCAATCCACCAACCCCCGGTTAATCAAGGACAAATTTATTGACCCCAGGTTAATCAACCTCCAGCTTACCAAGCTCTGGCTCATCAAACACAAGGTGTGTCAAAAACTGATTTTGAGAGCTACGTCAAAGCTAATGATGCGGTGATGCAAAACATGCAAAGCCAAATGTCCAATATAACGGACTTACTCACCAAAATCGCAAATTCTAATGCCGCTTCTACTTCGGGCTCGGGTTCTCTTCCAAGCAACACCGTTGCTAACCCGAAGGGTGAATTGAAAGCAATCACCACCCGAAGTGGTGCCTCTTATGATGGACCTCAAGTTCCACCACCGACTTTTTCTCTTCCTAAGGTGGTGGAAAACGAACCCGAGGTGACAAAGGACACGGTGCCAAAGACGTCCAACCTTCGGTTGTCCAAGTTCAACCTCAAGTACCAAATTCTGAGCCCGTTGTTATTTCCGTTAGTGCTCCGATGCCTAACTCGAAACCGATAATTCCATATCCTTCGAGACGTAATGATGAGAGGCGCCGTGAAAAGGCTACACACCAAACTGACAAATTCTATGAAATCTTTAAAGATTTGAGTTTCGAAATTAGCCTTACGGATGCTTTGATTCTTATGCCAAAATTTGTCTCGACTCTTAAAGCCTTAATTGGAAACAAAAAAAAAATTAAGTGAAATGGCTAGAACTCCTTTGAATGAGCATTGTTCGGCGGTCATCCTCAACAAGTTACCCAAAAAACTTGGAGACCCCGACAAATTTCTCATACTCTATGATTTTCCCGAAATGGATGAATGCTTAGCCTTGGCCGATCTTAGCGCAAGCATAAATCTCATGCCATTGTCCGTGTGGGAAAAACTATCTCTTCTAGAGCTCACTCCTACTTGTATGACTCTAGAACTTGCAGACCGTTCGATCACCCAACCGATCGGTATCGCGGAAGATGTCGGAGTAAAAGTAGGAAAGTTCTAATTCACGGCTGAGTTTGTAGTTGTAGACTTTGATGCCGATCCCCGAGTTCCCCTAATTCTTAGGAGATCCTTCTTAAAGATTGGACGTGCCTTGATTGATGTTTACGAAGGAGAATTAAAACTTCGTGTTGGAAAAGAAGCCGTAACATTCAATCTTGATCAAACTTTGAGGTACTCATCTAATTACGATGATATGACGGCAAACCGAATCGACGTCATTGAAATGGCTTGTGAGGAGTATTCCCAAGAAGTTCTCGGTTTATCCGATGTGATCTCGAGTGGCAATCCCACTCCTTATTATGACCCGATCATTTCTACCTCTTCTCCGACTCTCACTCCCTTCGGGGATAGTGATTTTCTTCTTGAAAGATGATCCAACTTCACCGGAAGTTGATGACTCTTATTATGACCCGGAGGGGGATATTCTTCTTCTTGACGCATATCTAAATGATGATCCATCACCCTCTCCCAATCAAGGAAATTATTTACCAGAAATTCGAAAAGAACATAAAGTTTGTGAAGCTAAAACTAATAAATCTTCAATTGATGAACCTCCCGAGGTCGAACTCAAGGACTTACCTCCTCATCTTGAATAAGCATTTTTAGAGGGTGACGACAAGTTTCCCGTCATAATTGCTAAAGACTTGAGTATGGACAAAAAAGCCGCTCTTATAAAGGTTTTGAAGTCACGCAAGCGAGCCATCGCTTGGAAACTCTCTGACATAAAGGGTATTAACCTAGAATTTTATACTAACAAGATTTTTATGGAAGAGGACTACAAACTGGCGGTCCAACACCAAAGACGGGTGAATCCAAAGATCCACGATGTCATCAAAAAGGAGGTTGAAAAACTTCTTGATGCCGGATTAATTTACCCGATCTCGGATAGTCCTTGGGTAAGCCCCGTACATTGCGTACCGAAAAAGGGTGGCTTTACCATTGTTGAAAATGATGAAAATGAGCTGATCCCGACTCGATTGGTTATGGGGTGGCATGTTTGCATTGACTACCATAAGTTAAATGAAGCCACCCGTAAAGACCATTTTCCACTTCCCTTTATGGATCAAATGCTCGAGAGATTAGCGGGAAACAATTACTATTGTTTTCTTGATGGTTTCTCGGGTTACTTTCCAATTCCCATCGATCCTAAAGATCAAGAAAAAACCACATTCACATGTCCTTATGGAACGTTCGCCTATCGTCGCATGCCTTTCGGCTTATGCAATGCACC
Source organism: Tanacetum coccineum (assembly GCA_026074375.1). Lineage (NCBI taxonomy): Eukaryota > Viridiplantae > Streptophyta > Magnoliopsida > Asterales > Asteraceae > Tanacetum > Tanacetum coccineum. Next base: position 9,779 of record BQNB010194626.1, read on the forward strand.
GGGCACGTTCCAGAGGAGTATGATGGCTATCTTTCATGATATGATCGAAAAAACAATGGAAGTCTTCATGGACGACTTTTTGGTCATTGGAAATTCATTCGAAAATTGCCTCTCTCATTTGGACAAGATGCTTAAGAGGTGCAAAGACACCAATCTTTGTCCAAATAGGGAGAAAAGTCATTTCATGGTCAAGGAGGGCATCGTCCTCGGCCAAAAGATTTCAAAGAACGGGATTGAGGTTGATAAAGCCAAAGTCGATATGATTGCTAAGTTACCTCATCCCACCACCGTCAAGGGTGTTCGGAGTTTTCTCGGTCATGTCGGTTTCTACCGACGGTTCATTAAGGATTTTTCCAAAATTTCCCAACCGATGACTCATATCCTATAGAAAAATACTCCGTTCATCTTCTCTGATGATTGTATTCAAGCTTTTCAAACGTTAAAGAAAAAACTTACTGAAGCTCCAATCTTGATTGCCCCCGACTAGGAATTACCCTTTGAGCTTATCTGCGATGCAAGCGACTTTGCCATAGGTGCGGTCTTATGGCAACGTCATTAAAAACACTTTAGGCCTATACACTATGCTAGCAAAACAATGAACGAAGCGGAATCGCGTTACACCACGACGGAGAAAGAAATGTTAGTCGTGGTGTATGCCTTCAAAAAATTCCGATCTTACCTCATCTTGAACTAGAGCATAGTGTATACGGATCACTCCGCCCTAAAATATCTCTTTGTAAAAAAGGATTCCAAGGCGAGATTTCTCCGGTGGGTTCTCCTCCTTCAAGAATTCGATTTCAACGTAATTGACACAAAAGGAGGCGAGAACCTCGCCGCCGATTACCTTTCCCAATTAGAAAATCCTTATGAAAATGTGCTCGACCCAAAGGAAGTAAATGAAAAGTTTCCTCTCGAGACACTCCATATGGTGACTTTTCGTGGTGACTCAAGTACCCCGTGGTTTGCCGATTATGCAAATTACCACGCGGGGAATTTCATTGTTAGAGGAATGTCGTCCCAGCAAAAAAACAAGTTTTTCAAGGATGTTAAACATTACTTTTGGGATGGCCCCTTCCTATTCAAAATATGTGCGGATCAAGTGATCCGGCGGTGTGTGCACGGCAAAGAAGCTCTCGACATCCTCAAAGCTTGCCACAAAATTATTTTTGTGTCATATTGAATGGAGCATAAGTTGATGATAAATAAACATTTTGACATGATTCAAGAGCCTAACATCAAGTACTTTGAGTCTAGTTTCTGGAAATATAAGCATTTTAAAAATATGAGGTCGTTTGGTTAGTCAAAGTTGCAAAATGGTGAAAGGTGTCAAAACTGCCCCAAAATCACTTTTGAACCCTTGCACTAAAATGATCATAAATCATAAACCGCGATGATAAATCATAAACCGCGATGAATCTATCAATGAAACTGATAAAGGAGACTCTTGTATGCGTTATTTAAAGTCTCCCATTGGCCTAACTCATATAATCTTGATTTAGACCCTCTGATCACTAAAACACTTTGGTATGTCCAGATTTGGCCATTTTTGGAGTCGGGTATAAATGGTCGAGTATAACTCCTTAATAAATTTTGGGAAAATTCATGGACATACCTAAAACATGGAATTTTGACCTGGAGAAGTAGCTTAACCAGAAGCTT
>BQNB010194630.1:0-11437 GCA_026074375.1 Tanacetum coccineum
CGTAATCTCGAAACTTGTAGTTTTCTACAAATTTTGTGAGTCTGCAGGGCATTTGCTCCCCTGCGGCTGTTCTGTTGATACCTTCTGAGTCTATTGGGTCGTCGTCGTGAGATATGGATTGCCACCCGTCATCAAGTAAGACGAGCCCGGGTGGGCATCCACCTTCTACTAGGCCCTTGACGCCTTCCATGACTCCTTGAGGGTGCACGGTTAAGTAAAACGCGTCCCATGTACACCATCCAAACTTGTCAATGATACCAGGAGGCGATTTTTCTTCTAGTAGCTTAAACGTTCCAAGATGCTCACGCACAACTTTCATTGCTTTTTTAACTAGCGCAAACGGGTCAGCCCCAGCCTGCATGTAAATGACACTCCAAAAAGAAGTTTCATTTACTTTTGTGGACCCACTCTCAACACAAACATCCACAAAATCGTCTTTTCCAGGCTGCAAAGAAGCCCGGAAAGGACCTTCCAAAATTGGAAGTATCAAAACATAAGGACGACCCGAGTCAGGGTCGTTCTCAAGCATGAGCATCTGCGTCTCATGCTCAAGATCTCGACCATTCGACCCAACCCAATGAGTAGTCCACCATACTTTAAACCGAAAAATACTCATGAACCTTATACCACTAAGCTTCCCAATTGGGACAACATGTCGACTACTAGCTTCTAAAGCATCAAAACCAACGAAACAACCACTCGAGCTCGCAGAACAAGTAGTAACATTCGACGGTACGTCAGACAAAACAACATGGCCATTGGCCATGAAGTTTGATCCAACCAATGTAACACCATTTGTCATTTTGGCATCATTGCATTCTACTTCAAATATAGTAGGTGCCATTTATGGAAAGTTGTGTATTTTTGTAAAGGGTTGTATTTGTAAGAATGTAACAAATTTGAGGGTATGAAAAACACGATGTTTGTTGTTATTGGGTATAGAAGTTGGTGGCAGTTACTAGGATTTTTATAGGGACGTAATTGGTGCATACCTGAAGCTTCTTAGAAGCTCACTAGGTGTCGGCTTATTTCCATTTTTTTAAATTTGTATTTTTTTAATATGTCGACAATTGGAAAAAATTGTCCAAAATTCAAAAGGTTATCTAAAAACCGTGTCACTACGAGTACAACTGTATAAAGATAACTATGAAATTTGTAGTCAACCGTGATTAACTTACAAAATGTCTATTGAGTTTTGTCTAATAATGTAATTTCTTATTGTGTACTTGCACACTTATAAAAAAGAGTATATCCGTTTAGTGTGAGTGTGATTGTGGATGATATTGATGGATTCAAGAATGGATTGTTGGGATTTAATAACTAGGTAAACTATTTACTATGAGTACGCAGCGGATTGTATCTAATTTGATATTAAGAATTAACACACATATATAAATAAGAAATATTAACCTTTGTTTAATGAAAAAATCAATTAAACGAGATCTTGATCTTGAAACGAGTGATTAAATTATCACATTTATGGTTGCATACACAACACGTCGAACAAGTACGCAACAATGCTAGTTGTAACTTCACGAGCTCCAAACACCGATGGTGTATGCTTAATTACTTGAACCGAAAACCAAACAACCCTTGTATGTTTGAACAGAAAATCATAAACCATAACTAGGGTTTATATCAAGTTCGGTTTGAAGAAAAACCGATGAACCGAAAACCCTAATTCGGGTTTGTTGTTGTCGAACTCTTGGAGAACAAGGATCTCCGTGGAACACCCTAGAAGAGGGTTTTATGTTGTCGAATAGGGGAGAACAAAAACCACCGAAAACCCTTTGAGGGTTTTACCGAATTCGGCTAAGGAAGAAAAAGGAGAACCGAAAATCCTAAGTGGGAAATTCGGTTGAAGGATTTAGGGGAGAGTGAGCACCGATTAATCTTGTGGGTTTTGTGATGTGAATGAACGAATAATGAGGCTATGTGTAGGTGTTTATATAGGCACCTAACCCTAGTCCTAGATAAACTAGGAAACCTCTTAATCATTATCCCAAAACACCTCCTCTTCCCTTGTCCCTAAAATTGAATCCCAAAACCATTCTAGAACCACCTAGGGGCCGACCACTTTGGAAGCACCCTTAGGGTTCGGGTTTTGTCAATTTTAGTCCTTCCGGTTCACATTTAAAAAGTTGTTAAGTTAGTTATAAAATATAATGGTAACTAATGATTATTTAAATTATTACGTGAAGCATATTAAACCCTTAATAATAAGTAAATATATATTAAGTATTTAATAAACGTACTCTTCGTGTTTTAACGTGTGTGCCCCCAGTAGGCTCACGTATTTCTGGTCGTATAACATGCGTATCCGACTCCCACTCTCCGACAACTCCCACTTGGGAGAAGGAGTAGCATACTCCATTTATACCAGCAATGGAAACGTCTAGCAACACTCGCATTGCCATAAACTAGAAATACTTGAGATGTTGCTTCAAGAAAAACTCTCAGCTCAATGGTTATGTAATTCTTGCTTCCATCATCCCTTTGTTACAGATACCGTTAAACCATAGATATGGATCCTAACTCATTCCATATAATTTAACTATTTCAGTTTCTCATTATAAAAGTTAATTTAGATATACCAAATGCAATTTAAGAATCATCTTAAATTACCCTTTGGGTACGGCCATACAATTATCTGATTAATTCTGGAGAGGGCCCAATAGTATCATTCTGCACATATCAAGTGAAGGAACAAATTCTTTATTGAATACAAGTGTTGTGGATGCTGCTTCACATCACTTCCAAAATAGCCTTTATGACTACATTTTTCAGGATAGCGTTTGACTTATAATCAAAAAGTGATATCCACACATACAGAACTAGCTTGCATCTCAAGTCTAAAGATGACTTATCTAACCATTATCGATATCTTACTCATGACGAGGATCTAAAAGTAGATTTTGAAGGTTGGGGTGTCCAATATGCATCCCTTGTGAATAACATATGAGTTTGGTGGAAACAATCCACATATTCTAATAATACAACGAAAACTCACATTTGCCTTATGTAATAATATTCTCATATTGTTAACCGACAATGAACATATTTAGAATGATGATATCATTCACGGATTAAACATGTAAATATAGGATAACAATTATTATATGAATGAAAAACAAACACCAAGTATCTTTATTCATCAGAAAATAAAAATTGTTTTATAATCCTAATTGTCCAAATACTAATAAACACAGATTTATATAAGACTACTAGCTGGAAGCATTCCTATATTATGAGTATGTTCTGAATGCTTAGCCAAAGGTAACACCTTAGTAAAAGGGTCAGGTAAGTTTTTATCTGTGTGAACTTTTTCTATCTTAACGTCGCCCAATTTAATAACTTCACGAAGGTAATGAACTTTGGCACGATAATGTCTAGCACCTTTAGTGAAACCTAATTCATTAGCTATAGTAATTGCTCCAGTATTGTAACAATACATCGTTATTGGTTATTCAATTGTGGGAAATACGTCAAGCCCAGAAATGAATTTCCTAATCCAGACCGCCTCCTTTAAAGCGTCATAAGCAGCTATATACTCAGCTTCTACAGATGAAGTTGCAAAGATGCTCTGCGTTGTACTTTTCCAGTCCACAACACCTCCATTTAAAACGAATACATATTCATTCTAAGACTTTAGGTCATCAGCATCCGTCAGATATCCAGCATCAGTGTAGCAAGAAACCCCGAGCTCTCGTTTTATATCACTACCGTAAACTAGAAACATATCTTTAGTATTGCAAAGATACTTTAGAATGTTCTTAACAGCAGTCCAGTGTAGATCTCCTGGATTCTGTTGAAATCGGCTTGTTATGTTCTGAGCGAACGCAACATCAGGACGAGTGCATCTTACAGCATACATAATAGATCCCACAGCTGAGGCATATGGTATATTTTGCATGCGCTTCACCTCAGCAGGTGTTGAAGCACCTTGAGATTTACTTAATTTTAGATTTTCTTGCATGGGGATACTTCTACGTTTAGAATTCTCCATTTAAAACCTTTTTAAGATTTTATCAATACAAGCACTTTGACACAAACCTATTAACCGCTTTGATCTATCTATGTAGATCTTGATTCTAAGAATATATGCAGCTTCCCCTAGATCTTTCATAGCAAAACACCCTCCAAGGTAGGATTTTACATCTTGTAACATTGGAATGTGATTTCCCATGATTAATACAAGATCAGGAAAGTAACATTACTTCCACTAGCTTTCTTATATACACATGGTTCATCACAATTTTGAGTGAATCCAAATTTCTTAATTTCATCATCAAATCGTTTATTTCATTGCTTTAATGATTGCTTAAGTCTATAAATGGAACGCTTTAGCTTGCATACTTGGTTTGGATATTTTGGATTGACAAAACCTTCAGGTTGCACCATATAGGCTTCTTTGAAAAGATGTCCATTGAGGAAGGCAGTTTTGACATCCATTTGCCAAATCTCATAGTCATAAAACGCAGCTATGGCTATAAGAATCCTAATAGCTCTAATGTCTGCAACAGGAGAGAATGTTTCTTCATAATCAACCCCGTAGGTTTGAGTGAAGCCCTTCGCTACAAGACGAGCTTTATAGGTGTGTACAACGCCATCCATGTCAGTCTTCTTTTTAAAGAGCCATTTGCTACCAACGGTTTTACCATCAGGAGGAAGATCAACTAAGTCCCAGACTTGGTTATCTTTCATGGATTACATTTTCACATTCATAGCATCTAGCCATTTATTAGATTCAGGATCCAACAATGCAGCTTTGTAGTTAGCGGGTTCATTATGATCCCTCAAGTCATGCTCCTCAGCATCGATGTACAAGCACATACGATCTGGGGCATGTCGTGTCCTTGTGGACCTACGAATGGGATTGATATCACTTTGAGGTTCATCAAGTTCTTGATCATCCTCATCATGATCTAAGTTAGTGTTTTCAGAAGGATGCGTATCTTCTTCTTGAATTATTTCAAGATCTTCTAAACTTCCACTTGCTTTTTGAGCTATAAGATTATTCTCAAGTAATTCAACATTCCGAGCAACAAGTATTTTGTTCTCAGGTAGGTAGTAGAAAGAATAACCCATTATTTCCTGTGGGTATCCTATGAAGATACACTTAATAGATATGGGTTCTAATTTGCCAGGTTTGGTAAGAGTATCTCGCTTAACAAGTGCCTCACAACCCCAGACTTTTAAGTAAGACAGCTTAAGGGCTTGCTCATGTGAGAATTCATAATTTTAGGTAAACAAATTATTATATTTTATTCCTATTTTTACTCTTAAGTAAAATATTTATTTTTACTTTCACTCGATTCGGCAAATTTCGTGCTCTTAGTTAAATTTGAGTCGTGCTTGAAAAAAATATATTGCGTCTACGTGCATATAGTAGTTGATATTTCCATTGTTCACCCCTAAGAATTTTGTCCATTACATTTGTTCATTTTAGTTTTACTTTGTGTTTCCGTCAAACTTTGCTAAACCTTACGTTTTTACTTAAGCCTTCATTTTTTTAATCTAAACATCACTTTAATAAAATAAAAATAAAATAAAAAAATTTATCACCCTAAAACCACTCCATGACCGGCCCCTTTACTTAAACACACTCAACATAAAAAAAAATTATTTCCCACAAAAGCCATCATAACCCCTCTCATGCAAATCTCATAAATCAAAAAAAAATCATCCAAATCCCCTTGTCACTCCCCCTTGGCTGCCGAAAATTTGCCACCATCACCACCACACCTACAATTTTATACTACTCATTTTATTAATCACAACATGTTTCTAATGATCCTTGCAAAGTTTGGTCAAGATTGGAGTTGATTTGAAGGTGTTTTGGGTCCTTTTTGCAAGACTTTTGTTAGGGTTCATTTACATCAAGGAGATAACTTCATTTGGTTTAATTAGAAGATTTGTGTTGAAGGTTTTGAGGGTTTAATAGGGTCTAATCTCAGCCCCTAGGTCTAAGGGGTTCTTGTGTTTAGTTTGTTGTCAATCATCTTCTCAAGTAAGTTTAATCCACAAATCTTTGATTTTTATTTTTGATTTGGTCCATGCAAGAGTATATTAATTTCTGGAAATATTGAGTTTTTGTGTAAGTTAATGTGTTAATATATCATGTATGGCATTGTATAGAATTTTGGGGTGTTTGGATTGAGGTTTGAATGGATTTTTGATAAGTTCATATGAGTAGTTTTAGGACAGCAGGTTGTAGCTGTGATTACGAAATATTTTTGGTCATAGCATACCTGGAAAATTTGATTTAAAGATAGCCTTAGGTCTTAAGTGTATGTGGCAATTGGATGGAAAATCATCTCCTCCGGATGAGTGAGATACGGCCGTTTTACTAAAATGTGTCGAATCAGACCTAGCTGTAGAAATTGGGGCATAAGTCAAGGTTTTTGTACTAAACTTTTGTAAAATAATTATGTTCTCAGTAGGGGACTCATATTAGAGTCATCTCCAATTGGTTTCACTTAAAAAGCTCTTGTAGTTTTCAAATTGTGTCCGTTTCCGTAAGCTACAAAATGTGTCGCTCCTTGTTCGGGACTGTTTTCAAGTGTTGGATAGAATTGAGTGGATAGAAAAACTTTTGGCTTGGGAAGTTCTGGAAAATCCAATAGATGTCTAGATATGTGTCTTAGGTGCTTGTAGCCGTTTGGATGGATTGTTATTTATTCCGGATGATTGAGATATGGGTATTTTACTAAAACGGGTCGTTTTGTGCACACGAATTTTGAAACCTTCATAAGTCCAAACATTTTTATACTAACACCCAAATTAGTAAAACTGTAGCTTTTAGGTATTGAGTCAACTTAAATTTTGCCGCATATTTCATCCTCATTGGATTTACGGATTAGGAGATATGATAAAAATGGTAAAGGCGTAAAATTCAGAAAATAGCCTACACTTGTAGTAAGGGGTAAATTAGTAATTTCACATGGGTTCTGGAAAGTTTGGACAGCGGGGGCCACATTTCTGGAAAAATAGACTTTTAATGCCACTTGTACGCGAAAACCTCATGTTTATATCTATTACGGATTATAAATGACACGCTTTCAAAGAGGGGTAAAATTTCAGAATCTTGTAAAATAAAAGGCTTAGATCGACGTAAAAGCTAAAGTTGACCTTGTAAGTGAATTTGATTAAAACTTAAACTAGAAACACATCTTGGGGATGATATTAGTTCAGATGTGGACTTGGGTTTTTGAGTGGTTTAGACCCATATAAGTTAGGACACAATGCCATACTTGTTTCGTTAAAAAAAACAAAAATGTGTTATCCAAATTCCTTTCAATTTCAATTTAAATGGTGTGAGTATTTGTCGGTTAAATTTTCTAAGTCGCGTCTTTTATTTTAGGTTGCTCGTAGGGTATCCGATTACTTCAGCTCTTATCTTGTTATTTTTGCCGAATCGCTTAAAGGTGAGTTCATAGCCCTCTTTTAATACTTACTTGTTTTCTCAAAACTTCGAGGGGAGATTTCATGCTACATTTTTAACTTTTGAACGCAAATGCTTTGAATTGTATGCTATCCTGATTATTGCCTGATATTAATGCCTAAGTCCCTTACCTGCTACTTAAGTCCCCTGTTGATCATGAACCGTCAGTTGCTATTGTAGTGAGCGCAAATGTTGTGGATAGATCTATCGGGACTGACAATCCCCGTCTACTTTTCCGGACTTTATGGTTTTTAGATAACCATGTGACGCATTTAACATTTGAGGTATCCTTGGGGTTATAGCAGTATACCCTACTTTTATTGGGGCAAAGATCTTGTTTAAGTTTTTTCTTGTTCTATTGGGGGGGATTGTCGGTTGTCTTGAGGCTTAGAGCATTATAAATTACTTCGGACATGAATGTGGTTTCATTGTCACCATTTTATTTTAAATCTTGGTTCATTCATTTTATTATCAACCTATGGTTCACTCAACAATTATGGTGACTTTTTAGCATGTTTAAATCTCAGGTCCAAAGGTGTGATTTCTGGATGGGAGCAGCGTGGAGATGTTGAAGATGGATTATGTGTTTTCTTTTTTTGATGCGAAATTATTAAACTTTATTTTAATAACCCGGTTGGTACTTTTGGAACTACTTGGTTGACTTTTTAATTCATGTTGTAACTTTTGGGACCATGTTGCAACTATGATCCTTATGAAGCATCGAATGAACTTTATTTTAAAACGCCCCTTTTAAGGTCGTTTCCTATTACCTGATTGTTGTGCTATGACGTTGCACCCCAATTGTTACCGTTCCGCTGCCGTCAGATTTTGGGTGTGTGACAGCTCATGCCATACTTCGTATGGTATCTTTTCAACCTTCTTAGTTGGAACCATGTTGAGAATGCATGCAGTAGACTCAATGGCATAATCCTAAAAGGACTTTGGAAGAGTTGTTTGACTCATCATGGAGCGAACCATATCTAGTAGGGTTCTATTTCTCCTTTCAGACACAAAATTTTGTTGTAGCGTATAAGGATGAGTATGATGGGAAATAATCCCATGCTCCTTTAGATGATCCAAAAACTCTTGACTCATATATTCGCCTCCACGATCAGAACGTAGTGATTTAATGGTCTTTTCGAGTTGGTTTTCTACTTCCTTTTGAAACACTTTAAAAGTTTCAAACACTTCATATTTATGCTTTAACAAGTAAACATAACCATAACACTAAAGTCGTCAGTAAAAGTGACGAAGTAGCTAGCTCCTTGTTTTGACACAGTTTTAAATGGTCCACAAACATCGGTGTGTATTAAACCAAGTAGATCTTTAGCCTTTTCCACTTGATGTGAAAAATGTTTTCATGCCATCTTTCCAGACATGCATGGAATGCATTTATCAAAATACTAATTGTCAGTTGAATTAAGAAGTCCATCATGTTGCAACTTCTCTATACGTTTCTTGCTAATGTGTCCAAGACGACAGTGACACAAGAGAGTCGAGTCCAAGTTGATCTTGGCTCTTTTATTGCTAACAGCATACATAGAACAATCATTTGTATTAGAATTAGACAGATCAATTTCATAGATACCGTTCCTTGGAATAGCACTAAAATAAACAACATTATTCCTAGAAACTGAAATTGTATTATTCTCATCAAAACGGTTAATAAAACCATCGTCATACAAACGGGAAACTGAAATGATTCCTTTAGTGATAGAGGGAGCATAACAATAATTGTGTAAAACTAAAACTAATCCACTAGGGAGAAAGAGGTGATAAGATCCAATAGCTTCAACGGCTGCACGATGACCATCGCCCACGTACAGACTTAAAGCTTCTGTCTTCAGCTTCCTACTTCCCCTGAGACCCTGAGTAGTTATACAGATGTGAGTACCACAACCCGTATCATAAACCCAAGTATTATTAGGAAAAGTATAGAGTTCTATGGTGAAGATACCTGAAGTGCTAGCTCCTTGAGATAGCTTTTTGTTCTTCAGCAACTCGGCAAGATATTAGGGACAGTTCCGTTTCCAATGACCTACATCACCGTACTGGTGACAGATCGCGTCCTTTGCTGGATTATCCTTCTTTGGTGGAAGGGGAATCTTAGGCTTAGGAGCATAAGCAAGCTTAGACTTCCTTTTCCCTTGATTGTTTCCCCTAGCAGCCAATTGCGGTTTCTTATTTTTATGTTTCTTCTGGACCTTTCCTGCTCTAATTGTATGTAGTGCAGGTGCAACTTCTTTCTTTGGTAGAGTTTGCTCATGTATCTTAAGCATGGCATGCAACTCAGTCACGGTCTTCCCCATGCCATGCATGTTATAATTTTGCACAAAACTGTCATATTCCTTTCTCAGAGAGACCAAGATAAGGCTCACTGCAAGGTTTTGAGTCATGGCATGACCGAGACATTCCAAATTGTTTATATAACTCTTCATTTTGAGAACGTAAGAGCTTACAGACCGTCCTTCTTCCTGCTTACATGCGTGGAACTCTCTCACGGTCTGAAGAAGTTCTTGCTCTGCCTGTTGTGCATACAACGTTTTCAATTCCTTTAACATGTCATATGCACCAAGTTGCTTCAAATTCTTTTGGATATCTGGTTCCATGGTCATAAGCATAAGTCCAGCAATTTCCTTTGAAGCCTTGACCCAAGCAGTATGGGTGTTAAGGACATCCGGAGGAAGTACTTGTCCAGCTGGAGGAATTGGCATAGCAGGTATTGGCTGCTCCAAGTATGGTAACTTGTCTTCAACTGATAGCATAATCTGAGGATTGCGATACCAGTCGATGAAGTTAGGTCCAGTTAATCTTTGTTTCTCAAAGAAAGCCCTGAAAACCGAATTGTTTACGACTGTAGTAGTCATCTACAATCACAAAAAGTTTAAAGAATTAGTATTTTCGATAATTATATTCTTAAAATAATTAACTACCCAATTAATTACTAATAAGACTAAGATCCAACTTGACCTCCCACTTATTACCGTAGGTCTGACCAGCGTATAAACAAGTAGGGCAAGAGGTAAGCGACGAGCGTTAATTGCATTGTAAATGCAACTCTTAGATTTATGAGACACGTGACTTCAGTAAATCATATAGTAATGTCATGTACATGTTTTGATATGCCTCGAGTCTGAGGTCTGACCAGGTAACTCAATTTAAGTCCACCAAAAAAGAACGTGCGAAAATTGACATAGATCTGACCTATGAAAAAATTCGGCATGGGTTGGAGAGACCCTGAGGTCTGACCAGAGAAGTCAAACCAAATGCACGTGTTCTTAGTTTGGTTGGCATAGACTTAAAATTTCACATAGGGGTATACACATAAGTTTAAGAAAACATGTGTCAAAAGGTGTACAAAGAAGCATGCAAAACATCTTTGTAGCACAAGTTAAGAAAACGTTTTGTTAACATCATCCTATCAAAATTTCTCGGTAGCTCCATTGAAAACACAAAGAAGCGGAGAAGCGGGTCAGCGCGAAGCTTATTAAAAACCTCACTTCTTTAGGGAAACATACCGCCTCGCCTTATACCTCTCTTATAGTTTGTTCAAATGGGTGAGCCGATTTGACAATTAACTTATGATGTGTTTAGAATGTTAAGAAAACCCCTTTGTTAACTTAGTTTTTATATGTGCTAATATCGCAGGAACTATTACAAATTGATCAAACCCTATATTGTACTCCTGCATGTGTCCGAAGACCCAAGTTCTTCCAATAATTGCCTCATATGTCGAAGCATGTAGTGGCGCGGGAAAATATAAAGATCAATTTAACCCTAGAAGTCCACTAAAGCCATGGTCAATTAAGCCATGGTACAGTAGTGATTCATCATATGATAGAAGCATAAAAACTTTTAAATTTCCAAGAAAACAAGTTTCATAGTTTAATGTCCGTATTACTTTATCAAAAAATGATTTTAACACATAACACATAGATGGTCACAAGGAATAATAATTATGTGTGTAATTTAATCAGACAAAATTAAATCAAA
>BQNB010194632.1:0-11079 GCA_026074375.1 Tanacetum coccineum
ACTTTAGGAGATGAATCAAGAGCTTCTTTCTTCTTAACCTTGGATTCTAAATAGCTTTTAATTTCTCTTCTTCTTTTCCTTAGCTTGATTAGAACATGATTTTGAGGTAGTGTTTCATAAAATTGTGTGTTTATGAAAGTGTGTATGTTTTGGCTATATATAGGCTAAAGGAAAGAGTAGTGTCCAAGTTGTGAAGAGTAAAGACCAAGGTGATCTAGGAGTAATGGCCAAGAGATAGCTAGGATGACTAATGGAAGCTAGTAATAGCTTTAAAAGGTGTATGGAGGTGGAGAGGGGTTCGGTTATCATAGGAGGTGAGAAGGGGGTTTTCTTAGTGTGCAAGTTGGCTAGGTGGTGACAAAGAGGTGATGGAGGTGCTTAACAAGGTAGTAGGCATGGTGATGAATCATGGAGAAGGGTGCTTGCTTGGTCTTGGTTTGGTTCGAAACTAGTTAAGTAGTATCATGGTCATTAGGGCTTCGGGTTAGGGTTTTAGGTTTAGCCAATTATGTGGAGTGAAATAGAGGGAAAGAAATGTTTAAATGTGGTACTTAGGAGACTTGTAACTTGTGCTTAAGAAGTGGTACGAAATGCCTCAGAAAAATGGAGGGAAAATAGGCTTATTTGAATTCTTGCATAAACGGGTTGTGCATTAAGCTTAAAGGAGTTGTACTAGGGTTTTAGAGGGAAATATAATTTAAATATTATGCATTGTACACTTGTACACATGCATTGAAAGCTTAAACATTTAGTTTGTATGTAAATATTACATATAATTAGGGTTTTGTTATAAACATTAACGTTTAAAATCCGTTTTGATATAACGTTATGGAAAGTACGTTAAATAGATAACGTATGGTAAAAATGAAGTTTAAAACATATTGCTTGACATATTATGACGTTTACTTGATATAAACATAGATTAAAATTGGCATTGGTAGGTTGCGTGATGTAACACCCCCATTTTTGAAATATAGCAGCGGAAGCTAATCTGGGGTATTACTTCATGGATCAACAGACATAATCATAGAAAACGACTCATAAAGAGACGTTTTAGAAAATTTAGTTATCATTCAATATAATCAGAGTTTTACAAAAGCAGGTCCCAAAATCTAGAAATATAAAGTTTGAATGATAACAGTTTAGCCCTCTCCAAGTCCGTGCCACTCCGTGCCATAGTTTGCTCAATTACCTGAGATAAACATGCTAAAAAGGATCAACACAATGGTTGAGTGAAATTCATAGGTTTATGATAAATAGTTTGAATACAAGTTATCAAAACAGTGGGTTACGTTGTTATACACCCATAAGTGTAATAATTGCAATGAGTACAATTATCATGGAAAACAGTATTATCATGGAAAACAGTATTATTGCCCTAAGCTCATGAATCACATATTTAAACTCAATAGAACCGGGAGCCTCTATCCGAAGACATACTGGGAGCTACTACCCAAAGAGATACTGGGAGCTACTACCCAAAGAGATACTGGGAGCTATTACCCAAAGAGATACTGGGAGCTATTACCCAAAGAGATACTGGGAGCTATTACCCAAAGAGAGACTGGGATGTCTTATGGGAAAATGGAGGTAACTTAGGTAATAATATATCAGGATAGCATATAGTTGGAAAAACACTTGTATTCATAGTTTATAGCATGAATCCCCCACGGGATTTAGAAAACATATAAAGATGGGACTATTCACAGTGATGGAACCATATCACATATCAAAATCACTTGTGTTTAATTTGTATAAAACAAGCATGTATCCCCCTCGCGGGTTTATAAAACATGTAAATAAGTAAAGGCGAGGCTATGAACTTCACAATATCGGTTTTAAGTACTTGTGTATATTAAAAACAATTGAGCATGTATCCCCCTCGCGGGTTTATAAAGTATTCAAAAGATTTAAAATGCGAGGCTATGAACTCACCTTAACAGTACAGGGAAATCTGATTGATGGCAAAAGTATATCAAGTGAAAGTAACGGCTTTGTCACGCAACCTGAAGTAATATGTCAAGTCTTAGTGTGATGGTTTATGTTTCAAAACTTCATGATGTTTAACGTACATGTTTGATTTATCAATTTATGGAAATATTGTATCACTGTTCGGGCTATCATAATCCAGAGGCCATGTAGTATCGTTTGAGGAGCCAGGGCACTTTAAATCGTAAACCCAGCAAACTCGTCAAAACGAAAACTCAAATGAAACCCTTCATATGAAATTCCCTAGTAACGTGATACGATAAGATTTTAAGTTTCTTCAAAAGTTAGTTGATGATAAATTACGTTAAATATATAACGTAATTGATTTATAATGCGTCGATCGATGATTAATAACGATTAATGTGTCGGGTTTTAATAAAATCGAGTTTTATAATATTAATATATATTTTTATAATTTATATAAAAATATTATATTTTATATTTTTAAGTTTGCAAAAATGGCAATATATACCTTGATTTTATAATCCTTTTTACAAGTTTTGTCCTTTATATATAATGTATATATAATTTAAACCTTTAACTTTGAAACTTGGCAAGATAGGTCCTTATAGTTATAACTTTAGGAAAATGACATTTTCAGCCCCTCTAGTTATAAGTTTTAGAAAGTTACGATATATACCCCTTGCATGGAATATATTTGCAAAACAAGTCCAAATTCCATAATATTGATATTTTTCAATATAGAAAGTAATTTTCAGGTTATAGCTTATTATAATATACCAAAATAAGTTAGAATGAATAAGTTTTATGAGCTTGAACTTATGAAAAAGGCTTAGGAGGCTCAAAATAAACATAATGGGTTCGGTTTGGTTTAGGATAACACAATAACCATATTGGTTTTGTGGTTCAATGGGCTTAAACAAAAGTTTACACATGATCTCATAGAGCTTATGGTAGACTTAAAACAGAATGTGAGCTTTTGAACAAGAAACTGAGCTTACTTGAGCTTAAACGTGTCGAAATGAGGGTTTTTGGTTCGTACACCTAAGAAAGACTTCATGGTTTCCTTTCTCCTGTTTTCTTGGCTTTAAGGGATTGGGTACTTCTTCTTAGTTTCTTTACTTCCTGCTAGAACTTCGTTTTTGGACTTAGATTTTAAGTGGAATAAGAGTTAGTGTGGTTGAAATGAAGTGTATTGTGTCGTGTTCTGGTTATATAGGGCCCTCAAATGAATTAGGGGCCAGTTTCTTGGATTAGGCACCAAGATTACTTTGTGTGGTGGAAAGGGCTTATCATGGTGACTATTAGAAAGCTAGAGTGAGGTTGTGGGAGGTGGTGATGGTTCTACAATCCAAAGATGGTCGACAAGTAGCTTACTTAATGTGCAATCTTGTGGGTAGTAGCTTAACTAAGGAGGTGATGGAGGTGCTTGTAAGGTACTGGAGTGGTTGTGATGTTGGTGGTGAGGTCACTGGTGATGAAGGTGGTGGGGAGTGTCATGGAGGAGCTTTTGAGGTGTATTATTTAGTTTTATACATGGCTGTTTTTGGACAACCAACAGTAATCCCGGTAATTTGGTTGCCATTTACACACTGGTAATTCCGATCAACCTCAAACCAGTGAGCATGGTTATATATTTGAGTCCTCTATAACTTTTAGTTTAACATATTCAGGGGTCACTATACAAAAATCTAGAGATAACAGCTATTTACTATAGGTGTGTAGAATTTGTGCACCTTTGCCATTTCAGCTATAACTAATTCATCCGACGTCGAATCGGGGTGATTCAATCGACAAAATGATCACAAGACATAGGGCTACAACCTAGTGTTTTACTTAATACCCAGAACCTACTGATTTTGCCTAGATCTTATGTTTTATAACTGATCAGATTCTAAAAACTATGAACTAGTTTAAGGTGTAATGGGTTTGCTATGGTTTTATGATTTTGGTTTAGGGTTAGATGAATTAGGGTTTTAAGATTAGGGTTTAGAATGATTTAGGGATTAGGTTTAGGGTTTTTAGGTGTGTGCCTTGGGTGTTTGTACCTTGGGTTAAAGTTGTGGTGATAAGATATAAATCTTGATATTGGAGTTAAAATGACCTAGTTTGTATTTCATGCACAATTGACTTGTACATTGAGCTAAGGTTCTACTAGGGTTTAGGAGGGAAAAGATATTCAAACGTTTGGCATTGTAACTTGTACACATGCTTTTGAACATTTGTACACTTGTTTTGACATTTAATTAGGGTTTTTGGAATAAACGTTAACGTATAATGCTTGTTTTGGAATAACGTTGTAAATGTTAACGTTAATTGGATAACGTACATGGTAAAAATTTGGGGGATATTTATCCATAGGACTTGACATGTTAGGATGTTTACATGATATAAACATAGATATAGTTGATATTGGTAGGTTGCGTGAGCTCGTTTACTTTAGTTATGTAAACAATGTTACATAATGGATTAAAGCGAAAAATTTCCTGTAAAAAGGTGGTATATAATTTATTAGATGGATAGTACATTGCATCTAATTTAATAGATGGGTTATTTACATTAATGAAAATTGCGGGTTGTTATCGTCTCCCATCCTTACAGAATTCTCCTTCCCGAGATTTTAGTTAAATTGATGGATGTGATGTTTGTGAATATCAATGTGAAAACAATTTACAAATTAAAGAAGTCTAAAAGGGAGAATTATTTGTATTATGATGGATAATAATGTAAATGATTAATGATCGAAAAAAATTTATTTGTACAAACGGATTGAAAGAGATTTGTTTGTACAAATGCCATACACTTAAGCCCCAATTTTTATATTATGTCATTACAAACAGAGGCGTTCCCAAATTACTTGTAAAGAGAATTTATAAATTTATAGGGGGTTCGGTGGTTTTTTGAATTTCCTTATTCAAAATGAGAAGCGTCCTAATTCATTTCAATAAGATGATTATAAATCATCCTATTTAAGCATAAAACATGATATCAAAACGGTTGTTAAGTAGAAGATGTTTCCTTGGTGGTATGATTTTCCAAAATCAGGAGAAGAATAACGAGACATTAAATTACACGATACTGATCCAGAAATCACACTTGGAGAATTTGGCATACAATTCCTCCTTTCTGAGTAATTCCAAAATTATTCTCAGATGATCTGCGTGTTCTTCTTTGTTACGAGAGTAGATAAGAATATCATCGATGAACACTATTACGAATTTGTCCAAGTATGGTTTACACACACGATTCATGAGATCCATGAATACAGCAGGCGCGTTAGTTAAACCAAATGGCATCACTTGAAATTCATAGTGTCCGTATCTTGTTCTGAAAGCAGTCTTGGAAATATCTTCATCCCTTACTTTCAGTTGATGATAACCAGACCTTAAGTTGATTTTCGAGTAAACACTCGAACCTTGAAGTTGGTTGAATAAGTCATCGATCCTGGGTAATGGGTAACGATTCTTTACAGTAAGTTTATTTAACTCCCGGTAATCGATACACATTCTGAAAGATCCGTCTTTCTTTTTAACAAATAAGACAGGAGCTCCCCAAGGCGAAGTACTTGGTTGGATAAAACCTCGGTCTGCCAACTCTTGAAGTTGGTTAGATAGTTCCTGCATTTCTGAAGGAGCTAATCTATAGGGTGCTCGGGCTACTGGTGCCGCTCCTGGAATTAAATCGATTTGAAATTCTACTTGACGAACTGGGGGTAGGCCAGGTAGATCTTCAGGAAAAACTTCTGGGAATTCTCTGACTACTGGTATGTCTTCCAGTCGTTTTTCATCAGATTTCTTCTCCATTACTTGAGCTATGAAAACTTGACATCCCCTGGATATATACCTTTCAGTTTTTATACAAGATATGAGGCTTAGTCGAGTTTTACTTCGATCACCTCGGATGATTAAATTTTTACCATCGATTGGGATGTGGACGACTTTCTCGTCATAGATGATTCTAGCATGATACTTGGATAACCAAATCAATCCGATGACAACATCAAAACTACCTAGTTTAATCGGCATAAGATCAATTTTGAAAGGTTGGTTTAACAAAGTCAGAGTTGCACCCTGAATAATGATATTATGAAATAGCGAGGTATAACAGGATTTATAATTGTATTATATCATGAACAACTTGCCTTCATACTTTACATAGTTTAAATTTAACAAGTGTTGTTATTTATACCACACGTCCCATGGTTAAGTTCTAACAAAAACTATAACTAAAATCTAATCTAGTAGTCCGAGGGTCCTTTATTTCTACAGTTCCTAGTCTGATGGCCCACTTTGTTACAAGTCTAACATCTGACAGTACAAGGTCCTGTGTGATGTAGAGTTCATCTCTTACACAAAGGATGAGGTTCTAAACATACCACCGGTTTTTAGTTGGTGTAGCAGCATAGGCCCTGAAGGTTTCCTGCCTTCTATTCTGTTGTTGGTGGTGATCATTGTTGTGGTTGTCATTGTTGTTGTTACGATCGTTTTGGTAGTTGTTGTTGTTGAAGGTTCTTCTAATGTAAGTTTTAAGATCATCTCCTTTTACAGTCAGATTGTAAAATTCATCTTCCATTTTCCTGACTTCAGTTCAAGGACAATACTTATTTGTTAAGAGCCTTTTTAATTCAGTCCAAGTGATCTTATTGGCTTGTTCTATTCCAATAGGTTGGGCGTACGCATTCCACCAGGACAAGGCATCATCAGTCAGGGTACCAGTAGCAAATGTCACTTTGTTTTCCTCGGCACATTTGCTATAAGAAAATACTGATTTGGTCCGTTCAAACCAGTTAATGAGGCTAAATACTCCTTCCGTACCATTAAAGTAGAAAGGTTGACAGTTTATGAACTCTTTATAGTTTCTTGTTTTTGTTACAGGAGTTCTAATAGGTTCGGTATTCCTGTTGGGATTACTAGTACTTGCCATTGTTGCATCTTGTGCTTCTAGAGCCATGGCGACACTGTCAGCAACTAGTTTCTTAATGGCAGCCTGAGTCATGGGTGGTGCTTGAGATTTGATTTGCCTTTGGAGCAAATTCTTATCATACATTTAACAAGACCAACATAAAATAGATTGATATCTTTAAGGTCATTGTCAATAATTTTCATACATAGTATGGTATTGAAATCCACTATGACATATTGTAATGGTTTTTATTTTGATACAAGTTCTTAATCAAGTATATACACTTCCTTTGGTATTACATTGCAGTGGATATAATGGAATTTTTAGAATCTTAAGATTTCCGGACCATGAACACTTAAACAAGCTTTGACTCATTAGATTCCTCATGGACTGGTAACTTCCTAGTATCGTGGTTATGATCCATAATAAGTTATCTAACTCTGCTAAAGGATAGACTCAATCAAAAAGGGATAATACTTGGGTGGTGGTATGAGTTGACCTAACCGTGTGTTGATGATCCTACTGATGAAGATGGATGATATTTGGATAATGGGTGATTCAAACAGGAGTTCTCTCAAGTGTCTTATAGGTGGTGGAATCTCTTTCTAGGAATGAAAGAAAATATCGGGAATCAAACATTGGTGATAGTGGTAATACTGGAGATGGAGGCAAAACAGGCGGTGGATCAATAGGAGCTTGTGGTGGGATAGGTGGTTCATTAGCAGCAGCATTATATGCTTGCATATATAGATCATCATGAAAAGGTGAGATGGCTAGCGAGGCCAAAGGATACTTAGATAAATTATCTAAAGGATCAGGAGAGATGTTTCTTGGTGAGACTGGGAAATAGTCTGGTGAAGTCGGAGTATAGTTTGGAAAGTTAGAGGAAAAAGTATCCTCAATATCGAAAGTAGGATGGTTGGGAGAAGACATTATTATCGTTAAAAAACCCAACGGTTAATATAACATGAGTTTATATATATATTAGTATATGAGTGATTGTATCTTTTCATACTATTTTCTGGAGATTGTGTTGCTCGGTAGGACTTTCTTGGATGGAAAAAGAAAAGTAGTTATAGTTAAGGTTTCAACCTTGTTCTCTATAATCGTGGCTCTTGATACCAATCTGTAACACCCCCATTTTGACAAATATAGCAGCGGAAGCTAATCTGGAGTATTACTTCATAGTACAACAGTCATAATCATAGAAAATGAATCGTAAAGAAACATTTTGGAAAATTTAGTTATCATTCATTTATTCATCAGAGTTTTTACAAACAGAGGTCCCAAAATCTACATGAAAACATAAAGTTTGAATGATAACAATTTAGCCATCTTCAAGTCCGTGCCACTTCGTGTCATAAGATGCACAGTTACCTAAGATAAACATGCTAAAAAGGTCAACATAATGGTTGAGTGAAATTCATAGGTTTATGTTAAACAGTTTGAATACAAGTCATCATGACAGTGGGTTAACGTTGTTATACACACCATAAGTGTAATAATTGCAATGAGTAAAATTATTATAGAAAACTGAGTTATTGCCTAAGCTCTATGATATCATACGTTAACTTGGTATTCACCGTAGTGAGATTGGTTTGAGGAACAATTGTTCTCGTCGGAAAGGTAAATTGCCAAGTTACTCATTATAATCAATTTTTTGTGCTATTGGTTACCAGAAAGTATAGGTACATTACGGGTGTCGTTCACACCCAGTTAAATATATCTTACAATATGCGACGTTCACTGCATGTGACTAATGGTTCATGATTAAGAAATATTGGTATTCTAGTGGATGGTACTTTGGCGATTAATATATCTGGCTTACAGTTGGAATAAAACACTTGCATTCAGTGGTTTAAAGCATGTAATTTTGTCCCCCACCCCCGCCGGGAGGGGGTCGTGTGGGGTGGGTTTTTAAAGTATTTCAAAAGATATAAAAGCAGAGGCTATGAATCACCTTAACAAGGAAGGAAATCTGATTATGTGAAAAAATATATCAAGTGAAAGTAATTGCCTTTGTCACGCAACTGGGGTAATAATGTCAAGTCTTAGTTTGATGGTTTATCTTTTTAAAACTTCATGAAAATGTTTACTCATTGATTATTTTCTGGAAATATTATAAAATGTTCGGGCCATCATAATTCAGAGGTCATGTAGTAAACGTTTGAGGAGCCATGGACTCTTTAAATAGTAAATCTAGCAAACTCAGTTTTAAAATCGTTTTTTATAACCAAATGAAACCCATCTCATGAGCATCCCTGGTAAAGTGATACGTTATTGTTTTAATTTTCTTCAATAAGCTTGTCGATTGATTAAGTTTCGTTTAATTATATAAATACGTTAAGTGATTTAATAATGCGGTTCGATCGTATGATTAATATCGATACTGTAGCGGGGTTTTGATAAAACAAGTTTTTTTAATTTTTATATATATTTTTTAATTTTTATAATTTATTATAATATATATTTTTAGCTTTGCAAAATGGCATATATACCTCGAATTTTTTTAAAGTATATATTATTAAACCTTTAACTTTGAAAAACTTGGCATGATGGGTCCTTTATTATAGTTTATAACTTTATGGAAAATGACATTTTCATGCTTTAGAATAATGACATTTTCAGTCCCTTTAGTTATAAATTTCAGAAAGTTACGATATATACCCCTATGCATGCAAATATTTGCAAATTAAGTCCAAAAAGCCATGTAAGCTTATTTTAGGGTTACAAATGATATTTTCTGGTTATAGCTATTAGAATAAGCAAAAATAAGATGTTCTAAAGTAACAAAAGTTTAGAAAAAGGATTCGTTAGCTAAAAAATCAAAACGGGTCATTTTTAGGGTTTTAATAAAAAACACATAGGTTTGAGGATTCAAGGCTTCAAACAAGAGTTTATATATGATCTTAAGAGTATTATGAACATTCTAAAACAGATTATGAGTTTATTGAACAAGATTTTCAGCTTACTTGAGCTAAATTGGGTCGAATAAGGGGTTTTTGGGTTCGTACGCCTAGAAACGACTTCAATGGCTTCCTTCTCTTGATTCTTGGCTTATATTCTGATCTTAGGGACTTCACTTGATCTTCTACTACTGCTAGAGAATGGCTAAAACTCCATTTTAGTGTGTGTGTTTGAGTTTGAGGTGTGATTGAAAAGTATGTGTATGTATGCGTATATATAATGCTCAAACACCCTTGGTGGCCAAGTTTTCTTAGTGTGGTGGCCAAGGGCTATAGGTTACTGACTAAGGAACATCTAGGGTGAGTCATGAGAGCTTAGGATGAGGTGTAACGGTGTAGAGGGGTTCGAAAATCAAAGAATGGTGACAAGTAGCTTACTTAGTGTATAAGTTGTGGTAGTAGCTTACAAGGAGGTGATGGAGGTGCTTGTAAGGTGCTGGAGTGATGGTGATGTGGTGGTGAGATCATGGTGATAAAGGTGGTAGTGAGTCATGGAGGAGCTTGAGGTGTTTATTTAGTTTATACATGGCTGTTTTTGGACATCCAACATTAGTCCCGGTAATTTGGTTGCCATTTACAAACCGTAATTCCGATCAACCTCAGACCAGTGAGCATGGTTAGATATTTGAGTCCTCTACAACTTTTAGTTTTACATATTCAGAGGTTACTATACAAAAATCTAGAGATAACAGCCATTTACTACAGGTGTGCTGAATTTGCGCACCTTTTGCCATTTCGGCTATAACTAATTCATCTGACGACGATTCGGGGTGATTCAATCAGAAAAATGATCACAAGACATAGGGCTACAACATAGTGTTTTTACTTAATACCCAGAACCTACTGATTTTGCCCAAATCTTATGTTTTATTAACGGATTAGATTCTGAAAACTATAAACTAGTTTAAGGTGTGATGGGTTTGCTATGGTTTTATGATTTTGGTTTAGGGTTAGATGAATTAGGGTTTTAAGATTAGGGTTTAGAAGTTGTGCATTGGGTGTTTTTACCTTGTGATAAAGTGGTGTAAAGTTTAAACATGATTTAGGAGCTTAAATGACCTAATTAGGTTTTTAGGCATGATTAGCTTATACATTGTGCTTTAGAAAGTTGTAACTTGATTTAGGAGGGAAAATATATTCAAATGTTGTATATTGATACTTGTTGTTGGATCGATTTACTGAATAGATCTTAACCTTGAGCTTGTAAAGAGTTTGCTCCTTTAGATAATTCTAAAGCAACAATAATGAAACACTAAGTAAA
>BQNB010194637.1:0-11435 GCA_026074375.1 Tanacetum coccineum
ACTTAGACATAAACTTGATTTGACGATCCTTGCAAAGAGCTCAACAAATAAATATCCTATCAAAACTATAGACAACAAAATTTAAGTTTGAAAGGGAATTGGTGACATACTTCGTGTGTCCCAAATTAAACTGTTATTTTCATTTGCACATAGTTTAGTAAAAGTGAGACAATTATAGTCTACATCAATATAGTTTCATTTATGCCTACTAATGTCATTTTTTATTAACTAAAATATAAAATTGGACATTTAATTGAAGACAACCCAATACGGAACATGAACATCTTTTACTTAGTAAAGGAAAACGTCAAATGAGGTATTCGTATTTCAAAAAAATCAAATCATACTTTATTTAGTAAGTTTTTTTTATTTATTAATATAATTTTTAAATATACTTAATAAAAAAACTCAAATCTTTCCAAATTTAACAAAAAAAAACCTTACAAATTCGTTTTTCATACTCATACATAATCAATTTGATCAAGAAAAAGAAAACCACTATAAAAAGTATATGTGTCAAAAATCAAATAAAAAATAAATAAAAAAGATTAAAAAAAAGCGAATGTAAACTTTAAAACTTCCGTGCCTCAAATGTTAATTTAAGATAAAGAGTTAATATATATATATAAATTCAGAAAATAAAAAATAATAATGGCTCCCCTATTTTATCATACGATGTGCTTCTGCTTCTTTAACCCTCGATTAACCAAAACCCTAAATCAAAACAACCATATGATTAACCGAGGATGTAGATTGAGGATGTAGATTAACCACCATGTCCCTGATTCCCCTCCTTAACTCTAGGTATTCTTTTTCTCAATCGTATGATTAATCTACTAATGCTACTTTGAGTGTTTAATAAATTTGTTGTTCCTCAAAATCAATTAATCAAGTTGTTAGAGCCCCTGAGTCGAACCAACAATTCGGTTCCTTAAATCTTGTGCTCATCGTCCATGTGTTTTGCTCGATTCATGGGAAACTAATTGGGTTTTCTCTATTTGGTATTTTTTTTGTCCACTGTGAATTAATCTATGTGTATGCTACATCTTCATCTCAATCTTTTTTGCTTTATGATTTCTAACATTTGTTTGTGAAATTACTTGAGGATGGATTATCGGTTCAAGTAAGTATCTTCCATGAACCATTTGTTACTTTTGATAATATATCTTGAAGTTGTAGATGTTATGCACATCAAGTGTTTGATTAAATGTTAAAGCAAGAAATTTCTTATAAATAAATTGTTTAGAATGTGGTGATTTCATTGGTTCATAAAATATTTCTTCCATCAACATGAATTTTAGGTTGTTTAATGATTTACTAATGTTATTTATGTTGCCATGTTTGAAACGTTTGTTATTGTTACTTTGTGTTTTGATTTTGGAATCATATTTATGTTGTTAAAACCGTTTATCTTGCTGAACACTGAAGAAAATATTTTCAAAAGAGAATTTTTAATGAACGAATAGTAAGATTGCCAGGTAGAATTGCTATTATAAAGGTATGTTTGTATTTTTTTAAATTTTGAGGATTTGTTTGAAATTTATATGTTGCGCTTTTTGAACTTATGAATGGGTTGAAGCTCAAACACAAGTTGAGTTGAAGGATAAACAATTGAGGATGGAAGATGCTGTAAATGCAACCAAGGTAGGTTGACTTACTCATAGTCAACTGTTGACTTTTTTGTTGCTGCTCTTCTTAAGGTTTTACATTTTCATTTGCATGCTAGAGGGAGGAAGGAGTTGTAGTTGGTGATGGTTGTTGTCTTTTGAGACTTTGTTTGAAGGTTAACGAGATCAAAAAGTTTATGGACTATAAAGAGCAAAAGATAATCCTACATTTACATTTTCACATTCCATTCTGTACTGATATTAGGTGGTCATTATTGTTGGTGATATAATCTTTATAATGTGAAATTTTGGATAGGGGCCGGAATATTTAAACGAGCTTTGGAATATCCGGCAAGACAGATAGCCAAAAATGGGGGTGTTAATGGAAGTGTTGTAATAGAGAAGGTATGTCATCCTTATGTAATAGCTATCACTTTGTGGCATACGAATTGACATATAAGTTTAGTTCCATGATGTATTTTTATTGTATGGACCATGGTACTAAATGTAGAGGAAAATTATTAAAAATAGTACGGTGTTGTATAGAACATGCAACATCGGTTGCAAAGAATTTTTTGACATCCGATGCCATTGTGATTGACATTGATTATAGTCTATGAGAATGAAGAAGACAATTGAACTCATTGGATTGATGGATCCATCATTCAATAAAATGTCTATAAGATATTTGATCTTCTACATTCAATTGGTAATTTCTGGAAGACCGTGACCATGATGAAGGTGATTGACTTTTATACTTGATGCCATTGATTAGCATCACACCCAATAAAATTCATACCTTCTCGTGATTCTCCCTTTCTTGAGACACTTGCAGGTATTTTACAAAATGGTGGCAACAAGTGCTAAAATTGACAATTCTACTTATTCGATGTTGCTAAAGGTTCTTCTGGCTGCTGGAAATTGGAGAAAGTAACTCGAGGTAACCTTCTTAAACTGTTATTGGTATTTACTAAATATATTGAATGCATAGTTCATTGTATTTGAAGTTTTTTAGTGAACATCAATTTGTTAGTAGCATAGACATAAAAAAATAGTGTACAATGTTTTACACGTAGGTTTGATACAGATTCTAAGCAAACTGAGTGATGCAAACATACTGCCAAAGTCATTTTAGCATTAAAATGCCCAAGACATATATAACTTGAGTTCGTAATCCGTCAATTTATCTTACATCAGAAACAGGTCAAGTTAGACCAATTATGTTCTAATAGAATTCTGCATCCAATGTTAAAACAAAAAGTAGTAAGACACCATTGATGTAAAGTGTAAGAATCATTAATAAAATTTACATAAAAGTTTGGGGATCAAACCGCTAACATGATTACTTTTTAGTGGAGTACGTTGCCTTGAACAAACAGCAGCCTTGAACAAACAACTTGTTGTTATTTATTCTAAGCAGATAAATAGTCCTAATATTCTAGTAAGAATTCCCAAACACATGTTTAACCTGCCAAGATTCTATAGCAGTAGATTTCATGAAGTCTTCAACTTAAATGCCCAAGTTTGGATATTAAGGGATCTGTACTTTCTTATTTCTTTGTCATTGCTATAATTTTCTGAAGTAAAATTGAAAGAGGATGTATTAAAATTCTTTGGCATTTTAATTGTTACCATGATGAGCCTAAGAAAAATGTTTGAAAACAGAATCTGTAACTTTGCTAGGTGCGGATAAAGTTTACCTCTTCTTTAAAATGCAAGGTACAACTCAAAAAACTGGATATTGAAGTGGTATTTACTTCTTATTGATGACTCTAACCGACCTCCCTTTTCATGGTTGTTTGCATAGGGGCATGAATTGAACTTGAGAACTCTCACATTTTAGTAAAAATAGTCACAAGCCTTTTTGAAAAGATAGGTATGGTTCACATACATTGTTTTTAAGGTTTGAGTGGTTCTTTTTATTGAAGGTCGTTGTTCAACTGTTTCGTTGATTTGAAATCTCTAACGGTGGTCTTCTCTAACTTGATCTCGAATGTATGACTCTGCAATTGATCCACTATCTCAGACAGGACCTTAATTCTCACTAAAAAAGACTGACGAGATATGCAAAATCAGAAGGAACAATAATAATGATGAGTAAGTAGTTTACATTCATCTCCCCGTTTTCTTTTTCTTTTAGGGTGGAGCTGTACACCTCCAATAATTTTGAACATGAATTTCCACTACCATTTATGTGCAACATTTTAACCTATAGTTGTAGCAAAAATACACGGATCACATTCAATTGTTATTCCTACAAAATATATATATATATATATATTTAAACTTTTGAAATTTGAATCAATTCACTATGGCCTTCACAACATATACTTTACATTTATAGGTTTATTTTATTATTTGTAGTATGTAATCCCACTTTTATTATTTCTAATGTTGGTTGTAGTGTCCATTTGGTTGAAGTAAAGTATTCGCTAAGAAGTCATTAAAAAGTCAACATGTTGAACCTTAACAAGCTTCGTGACAGGTTTTCAAGAGTTTCTCGGAGTGTGCACTTAATTAGGTGTTTTCAGGTCGTTAGAAATCATGGTTATATGAACAAGAAAACGGTTATGAGAAATAAATGTGTTGTATTGTGGAGTGTTTAGTGAATACATGTGATTCTTTTGTTATGTTTGTGGAGTGTTTAGTGAATAGACGTGATTCTTTTGTTTAGTGAATATAGAAGTCTTATTACATTCACATTTATTATGATGATTGAGTGAGTTTGTTCCCGTGATATATGTTCTATTAAAGTGATATTATAAAAAAGATTGCATTCTTAGAGTGATTATGCATGAGTATTGCAGGAGTGATCATTAACTCATGAACACAAAGCATATGCAAAGCAGTTAAAGCCGCACCACTATTGCTAAAAATGACCGTGTGTATGAAAAATACTATATATGTACCCTTATAACGTACGTAAAAAATACGGGTAATTTCATATCTCCCCTCTTTTTAGTTGGAAATTTCGTATTTATCCAAACATATATTAAAAACAATGTACATTGTGCATTCAATGTTTATACTTTGGGTATATATGAAATTAATCACAAAAATATAATGATATATGAAATTATTCCTAAAATATAATTATAAACCAAAAAACATTAATTAAAAAAATAACATATTTGTTTTTTAATAAATAAGAATACGTTAATTAAAAACTTAGAAAAAATCTCGTGCGTGCACGGGTATTATAACTAGTTTTCTTAAAAAGAAAAAGAAAATTTAAATTTTCAAACAATCTAAATATGAAAATATCTCAAATCTAATCTAAATCTAACCTAAAACCTATAAAACCTATATAAAACAAGTTTTTGAAAAACCAATCTTGTCTTAAAATTCTGTAACAATGCCACCTGTAAATTTAAAATAATCAACGGCCGTCCCTTTTCCTAATCTCATCCCACATTTAATTTTAACAACAAACACCATTAACCATAACAACATCAGCCAAAAATTAATTAACCCTTTTGTGAAGCAAGAACAACCCAAACAAAATTTAAATTTAGATCTATGAAGCAAGAACAAACAATGATTGAAGTTATAAAACCTTGAATCTTCACAATGAAGTCTTACCACAGAATGAAAGAAACCCTAAAAACAAATTAGATCCACATAATGAAAAAAACGGCTGGAGCCATAAAATTATGGTTATCAGAAACAAAATCGCACCAAGGTAATTTATCATATTTATTTTTTTGTTAATTTATCATGTGATATATGATTAATTCATCCACTGTGTACCCGTCTAATGACCATATATAATTTTGTTGTATATTACATTATTTATGGAACATTCTGCTCACCAAATGATGTTTTGTTCGATGAAATGCCTAAAAGAATTATGGATTTCATGAAGCAAATTGGACAGGTTCCTATTTTATCATTTTCGGTAAACACATCATGTTTAGTAAAATTTGTTTACAATGACTAATTTTCTGTTATTTGGACTAATGGGAAGCAGACGAGTTATGGAAACTGATTTATGGCTTAGAGTAGAAGGAGTGTCGAATATGTATGCCCTTGGTGAATGTGCTACCATATATCAATGCAAAATAATGGTATGTTTGTACTTTAAGTTTTAAAGAGGTTTTTTATTTCTTCCTCGGAAAAAGATCCTTTAAAATTCAGGGTAAAGTTCCCTCAAATAGATAATACCGGGGTCTACTGTGAGACCTGATTTCTTTTCCTTACAGGGAACTTTATTCTAAAGTTCAAATAAACTTTACCCTCTTCCTATAATACACATACCATATACACAGGTACCTTTTTATTAGAAAATAAAAAGTTTGCAGGCACTTTTTCTACTGATTCTTCACTTTCTCCTCATTCAAGAATTCAAATTCAAAACTCAATTTCAAAAAATACATATAAGCAATGAAGTAAAGCAACATTTGTATATTTTCTTCTTCCCTTCTTAAGGAAACGAACCCTGTTAATGATTCTTATATCATTCAAGTTTATGTGTTTTATAGTTACAGAAGCAAAATTAGCATATGTTTTGTGTTTGTGGAAGCTTAGTTAGATAACTAGTATTTAAATATCTAAAATTGGTGCATGATCTATATGAAGACTACAAGTGGAGGCTGTTCATCAATCATTTCAACTTTCTATAAGGAGTTATTTTTAAAACAATGAGTTTAGGATGATCATTTGATTCTTTAATTTCAGTTTTGAAGGTTGCTTGATTCATGAAACATGCCTCATGTAAATTAGTACTTAAAGTTCATCTTAATTTGCTTATTTTTTTTGATAGTGGGTTTTATAGGTGGTTATTTGATTTTGTTTTTCTTTATTGTTGGTTGCCTATAGTTTGATCAAGGTTTTTGACAGCTATTGGATGCACACCAACAGTTTGATGAATGCATGAAATAAAAAAAAAAGCCTTAGGACCGTTTTTGTACAAGGTTTAGTAGTAAAGATTGGTATTATACTTAGAAGACAAATGTTGTTAATTGGTTGGGATTGAAAAAGTGACCCACAAAACCCAACATGTAGTGTCCATCGTCAAATCTAGGGTGAAATAGTGGGTTTTCTACAAATCATGTAGTAATAATTTCAATCTTTTATTTGGTTGACCATTAAAGATAGTACAACTTTCTTGTTTAAAAATATCTAAATATATAATAATATATCAATTATATATTTTATTGTTTTCTTCTATTTTAAAAAAAAAATTATACCCAAACCCAAATACAAATCCAAATCTAAATTCAAACCAAATCCCGTATCCAATCCCACTAACATAACCAAACGGGCCCCTTAATATGTAAGTGGATCAAATGTTGAATGAAAGTAAAAAAAAAAATCTCTAATATTTGTAACTCTAATATGTATTGTTATGTTGTCCTTTTGTTGCAAGTAATATTTCTAAGTGTGTGTTTTTTTGTTTGTATCTTTACATCACTTACTTGGCGTTTTCTTGGCATCGGTGGTCTTCATAATTTTATTGCGAGTGCCATCAACATATGAAGATGACACTAAATAAGGTGTTTAGTGAATTAGCGATAGAAGATTGAATCGAGAATATAAAGTCTAATGGAGTGAAATTTAAGAATGTTACATTAAGTTTAACTCGCATACACCTTTCATACAATGCAACTCAAACATGTCAAGTGCGTGTACGGTACTAAAAATTCCGCTTAGCCAAATTAAGTGTATCATTCTCTATCTTTAATAATTCAGGATACTAAAAATTCCACTTAACCAAGTTCGGGGTACTAAACATTGTTTTGGCCTAGAATTTTAACAGAATTTAGAATTCTAAAAAATTTAAAATTTCAGGGGATTTTAAGTTCTATCATTTGAAATTTCACAAACCAAACGCCCCCTTAAGTTATTTCTTTATATTGCCCGTGTTAAACACGGGTTATGAGCTAGTCTTTACCAAATTGTAGATGCTCATCTCCCACCTACGTGTCACCGACTATGCCTAATTCCTTCCTTCACATTAAAAAGAAACACAAATTTGAAGAATGTCCACGTTTAGTTTAGTTTATTAGAACTTGAGGTTCTAATTATTATTTTTTTTCACAACAACATGAGGTTGTGTTATTATCGTGATTCATCTAAATGAATCACAAAGAACTTGAACTTGATGTTCTTTAAAAGATATACAATAACTTGAGGTTATTGTATTTTAATTTTATTCATTGTGGTTTTATTATGAATAAATATAATCATAACATGAGGTTATGATATTTTTTTTTTAATATAACCGTATTAAGTACAAACATTATTGAGTCATAATGACTAAGCCGTTACAGAATGTGGATGGCCATAATAATTAGATCATAATGATATTTTGGTTTTATTATGAATAAAGATCGTTATTCTTGATATTAATATGATAACAAATTTCTTACACGTACTGGAATACATATCAGATCATATAACAGATCATTTAAAGAAATTAATTTGAAATCAAATATAAATTGGTTCTACAATATGTTATGATGCTTCTTTTAATTAATACGTTAGTTTCATAATGAAATTCTATGAAAAAAATATTGCATACTAAAAAAATTATTAAAAAATATTGCAGATCATAGTAGATCTTGGTAAACAAATACAAGCATCAATGATCTATCCTTTGTGCATAAAATTATATTACCTGGTAGCTATTTCAGTACCTTGATGATGGATACAAATTTCAGCCGTCAAAACCAATTATGAATTTTTCGTTTCATCTAGCTATAGAGACTCGTGCTGATAACGTGTTATAAATGTAAAGAACAAGAACACAAGAATAAGAGAAGAATGAGGAGAATGGAGAATTCTTATTCATGTATATCAATCCAAGAGGTTACAAGTATCAAGTATTTATAGGGAAGATAAATACATGTAAACCCTAACGGGCCGGTTGAGATAATGGTGAATATACATAAGCCCATTAGTATTATTTTACAACACTCCTCCTTGGATATTCAGCGTTTATCATACGGTATATACTGCCTCATTAAAAACCTTATCAAGAAAACCCAATGGGATAAAAACTTGATGAAGGAAAAGAGTGCAGTGCGCATAATGCTCCTCCTCAATTTAATGTATATATTTCAAGCATCGAATGCTAATCTTCTGAACGAGTTGCTCAAATACTTTTGTTGACGACAACTTTGTAATGAAGTCCACCAAATTGTTGATGTTAAGAATAAGTCCTGCAATGATAACAAAATATATGTGTAGCTTCCAATTCAATATCAAATGCATTTGTTAGAAAGTATACAATGTGTCTACAAAGATTAAAAGAGAAAATACACTCTTATGACGCATATTAATTGCACAATTAACATCAAAACCTCAATTGCACTTATGTATGGTACTTAGGATCATTCATTTCTTAGAGACATGTGCAAAAGCAATTTATATAAGATGCGTCCAAAATGATTTTGATCCGTATAAGGATTCGTTCAATTTGATCAAATAAAGTTATTGAGAACTTTATTAATTGTTTCTAGAAGTTGAATTTGTGAGGCATGCTTGAGGCATTACATATCCTTCGTAGAATATGAGCGCTCTAATAAACCCTATTTTAGGGAAAGATAAATACTTATCTCATAAAATATCAATAAGATATTTACATCCACCTCGAGATAATATGTCTCTTAATAATCAAACTTATTGTTTTGTGAATCTATTTATTTCATAATTTAAGTATTAAAGCACATAACTTTAGAGCTCTTATTTATATCCAGTAGATTTTTACACATTGACGTGTATGAACTTCCCGTTCCAATACTTTTAGTATTTGCAAGATACTATGTCTTTTTATGTTGGTCATTCATTTCATTGAGCGCACATTTGGATATTAATTGATATTTGATCCTCATCATGCATAATAGCAAGCAATATATGTATGTAGAAAAATGTATCGACGTCGTTTTGTTTGGATTCCATAAAATTCAAGACAAGATAGAATTTATTGAGATCTCATTAGCTAACTGAGGTTCTTTGGAACCTTAATGTCTAGTGTCTCTTTATGAGACTATCATGGGGTCTTTTATACCTCGAACAACCATCTTGTTTTCATGCTCCATATATTTCATTGAGGCTTTTATTTGGAATCGATTAGTCTACCATGCTTGAGGCATGTCATAATAGTGTCCGTGACGGACAACTTATAATCAGAGCATGAGTAGCTGAAATTTTGTTTTTGGCCAATGTTTATGTATGGCTATTAGATTATCTATTGAAATAATAAATTCATAAAATTTCTTTTGAGGATCAATAGAATATAGAATATGATAATTCATTCTAAATATGATAATTCATTCTGAATTTGCAGCTACTTCCCTCCTCCTGAAGGAATTATCATTCTTCTATATCCCGTATATGTGCATTTAGGTGGAGTAATTTGCAAAAAAAACTGAAATGGGATATGTTTGATTTATAACCAAAACCAATTATAAAAATGAGGGATTTATAATAACATATTGGCATGATGATAATTTTATTGTTTTGTATATTATAATATGACCTCATACAACAACAAAAAGTTTCTCTCAATATCATTGAAAATTTTAGAAGTAATTCATCGGATACTCATGATGAAATACTTACTCTGGAATGTTAGGCTCGTTTTGAGCTATTAATCATGTAAACTTGAGGTTGCGATTTGATGACCATTTAGACAATGCATCGATTTTAAACTCTAAATGATTCATACAATGGATTTGTATGCCTACATATATCCATTTGTTTTATTTCCAGAAAATTGAAGGATTGAGTCTCCATTCTAGTTTATAGATTAATAATCAACTTCTTTTGAGAGATAACAACATTAGATTGAAGAATCTTATTCTTTTATAGTTTTTGCATCATTAATGACTCGGGATAGTGTAGCCGGTCATGTCAAAAATATTATAATTATTGCTCATAAACTTATGTTATGGCTAGTGATTATCTTGCACTAATATATGTATAATGCAAGTCGAGGAAGATACAAAAGATTATAATGCATTCTTAATTTTGAACTTCGTTCCTCGTGACAATTGTGTATTTTCTTTTACAGAGCAAAATGTGTTAGCATAGATTCTTACATCTATGAATATAGTGTGCAATATCTTTGACACACTTGTACTTTGCATACATCACATTACATTTTTGCAAAATTAGCATTTTTGTTTGCTCATTTCTTATTCTATTTTGCCATTACTAGTGGTTTGTCATTGTCATACTACCTCGACCATATCTTTTACCATGATAAATGATCTTTAAACATTTATCATTACATTATCACATTCACATGAGGGAATGAGGATCTTATATTGATCATTTTATCACATTCACTTGAGGGAATGTAGATCTTTATGTTGATCATTTCATCTTTTATCTTGCAACTTGAGGTTGCCAACCAGTTTCTTTGAATTAACACGATAATAATTAATTTTACCACATCCATAATCACGATATCTACATGATCATCGTTATTGAGTCACATTCAGTTGAGTGAATGGAGCAAATTTAGTAAACGGGTTTATCGTGTTTGTCCAAACATACTCATTGCTTTGTTAAGAAATCTTATATCAAAGCATTATTCTCGATATATGAGCATATTCGAGGCATTAACCATCTCATCGCATGTTTTTTATCATTCGGACGCAATACCCAATATTGCGAAAACGTGCTCGCATTTACAAGAATTTTTTTCTGCTTTTGATGGTCAAATCTTTCTTTTAGATTTTTACATACATTTAACGGATCTTTCACCGTTAGATATTCTCTTTTAAAATCCTCATTGATATAATGACCAAGAATATCATTGTTTTAGTACACTCTTGCAAGGAGGACTTTCTTTTCTTTATTTCTTTTTCATTGTTGCGT